>CM026302.1:3904087-3960927 GCA_014851415.1 Cnaphalocrocis medinalis
CTACTTTCCCGAAATCACCAAAACGCGGGTTCAAACCCGGACGGAAAATTTATGTGAATTTTTTTTTCCTTATTTGGGAAGCTATTTAGTTTGTAATAATAGTAAAATATTCTAAAAATGATAATAAATATAAGTAAAATTAAATATGGCACCAAATTGCCAATTGCAATTTGGATCTCGCCTAGAACAAAACCATACAAAAAAATGTTAATATGTAACTTCCCAAGATTTTTATTTAACATTCTTTCATTTCCTGTGCTGTGTTTCGCCGAGTGAGTGAGGGTACCGGAGGCCCATCGGGGGGGAAGGGGATAAAAGGTTAGCAGCGCACTTGTGACTCCACTGGTGTTGCATGTGTCCATGGGCGGCGGCAATTGTTTACCATCAGGTGATCCGCCTGCTCGTCTGCTACCTATCACATAAAAAAAAATAACAAAAAATAATAATTGTGGGAGAGCCATGCTTCGGCATGAATGGGCCGGCTCGACCGGAGTGATACCACTGCATCACCGAAAACCGGCGTGAAGCAGCTCCTGTGCTGTGTTTCGCCGAGTGAGTGAGGGTACCGGATGCCCATCGGGGGGGAAGGGGATAAAAGGTTAGCAGCGCACTTGTGACTCCACTGGTGTTGCATGTGTCCATGGGCGGCGGCAATTGCTTACCATCAGGTGATCCGCCTGCTCGTCTGCTACCTATCACATAAAAAAAAACAATAATTACAATGACGATTAGTCAAAATTATAATAGTAATTCATTTCCTAGTCTATATAGTATGAAAATATTAGTTACACATTAAACCAATAGATGGCGCTGGGTGTCAAGTATATCACGCACGCATTTCGATTTTTCGTTTACTTATAAGGCCAGCGACCTTCCCATACAAAATAATCTTACCGATACCTTAGTATTGCGGAATTTATGTCCGTATTGCTATTTTCACGTCGCCCTAGTTGCCTGTGAGATTGAATTGAGAAATTGAGGCTTACGTAGGAAAATGGCTCACAGGCTCATACTACTACGGTAAATTTACTGGTGGGTGAAGTGCTTTCTTTGCACCGAATAGTTAAAATGCCCCCCGATGGATGTTGTCTTTTTCATTCTACTATGGCATATTCTTTGTTTGGGTACAATAATATGCAACGAACGAACATATTGCGCAAGTCTATATAAAGTACGTATGTAGACACTGGAAGGAACTACAACTCTACAGTGATGGGTGAAGAGCTTACTTAAAGTTAACACCAAATAGTTAAAATGCCGCCAATGGAAGCTGTCTATTCCATTTCAATTCCTTGTTTAGGTACAAAAATATTATGCTACAAACTTTAAAAATATTGCGCATATCGGTAGTAGAGTAGGTACTTATACGTCCGTAACAAGTTCCTAACCTGTCTGAGTCTTACTCTTCTAACAATAATACAATTAGGAAGGAGTATCGAAGGAGCATGCTATGTTTAACAACATAATTCATATTATGAAGCTGCTTCGGAATTAAATGCTGCTGAAGATTTACACAGTAAAAAATCGAAGTGTGCTTGCTATCCATATGGCGTTCCTCATGGTTTATTCGGTGAAGGAAGAAATCCTATAAAGCGTGTAAAAAGGCATGTGATGGGATGGGGATGGGAAAACCCAGGGTTTTTCGACAGCCCTAAAACGATAAGTATGGGATTAAATTCCCTTTGTATACAAAATCGTCGATATTGCACTAGTTTAAAAACTATTTGCTACTCATTCTTGTACATACTTACAAAAAGTAATGATATCCCATCAAAAACATAAATGTGAATTGTGCTAGCCAAGGTAAAAAGAGTGTTGTTTATCGAGTTCAGCGTCAAAAGAAATGATATCTAAATAGGTGCCAAGGTCAATGGTGAGACCTACTTGGCTAATTGTCATTTACGTTAGTTAATACATACCTTATGAAGAAATAGCTGCGGCTATAAAGTTATTTCACGTAATTCTGATGTTATAATAGTATTTTAAAGGATTTTTAGCGAAAACAAGACTCGTTTTTCGTTAAAATTATCGTCTTTGAAGAAAGTTGGATCAGAAAAAGTGACACTTTGAGAGAAAGAGGGAGGGAAGACTTTCTAGATTTCAAGTGCCAAATAATATTGGTCTTTATCACACGTAAGTAAAGTTCTAACTCGTGATACCAATTATTTTGGGTGGCCATGACATTAAACTGTCAAACTCTGTTCCTGCACGTTCCATTTTGTATTCTAATTCTTGTACATTTTTTTTATTATTTTAATTTGTATTGGAAAAAATACAATGATTTGTAATAATGTGACTTGTGCAAAATACTTTTAAAGGAACACAACCACTTTCTATTGGGTCTTTTTAAGGGCCATAGGGTAAGGCCTTAGGCCTTAGACAAAGAATACAACAAAGTTTTTTAACTTTTATTATTTTTTTAGTAATTTAAGGCAAGTAATATTTTTATGTATAATAAACAACATTTTAATCTTATATACTATAGCCAAATTATGCGTTAGAAATAGATATAAATGTGGAAATATTGAGTATTTTCAAGCAAATTTATTCACTTCTTCTGTACTCTCTTGAGAATGACACCTAAAAGTACCTTTATTTTATAACCTCAAAAGTGTGAAATCGAGCGAAATCAGTTTGGTTTTGTTTTCATCATAACAATAATCAAGATCTTACTATTTCCAGTAAAATTACTTTCCTGTGTTAAAATTACGATTGAAAATGCTACCGCTGTCGTTGCTACGTACGGCGCAGAACCACCCTATGCTGGTAGAATTGAAAAATGGTGAAACATACAACGGTCATCTCGTTAGTTGTGATAATTGGATGAATATCAACTTACGCGAGGTGATTTGTACATCCAGGGACGGTGACAAGTTCTGGAGGATGCCAGAATGCTACATCCGAGGCAGTACGATCAAATACTTGAGGATACCAGACGAAGTTATAGACATGGTGAAAGAAGAGACGCAAATTAAAGCGAGAGGTCGTAGCGAAGTTCTAAGGGTCGTGGAGGCGGGAACAACATGCGATCTGGCAGAGGAGGCAGTAGGGGAGCGTTCGGGAACCGTGGGAGGCCCGCGCCGCTCTCTCGAGGTGGCGGGAACGCTGGCAGAAATCCGAATCAAAACAACAAAAATAAGAAATAGGATTAACAAACTTTTTGCTGTATTTTTAATAAATTAAGGTCTCATGTAAGTGATTTCTGTGGTTTTATTTATACTATAAAAAAGTTGTACTTATAAACTTTATATAAGTGATTGATACTCCACTGACTCAGTGACCCGCAGCGAGTCTTGGTATTTGATACAAGAGAAAGCCACTTTGGTTGATCCTGCACTACTTGATGCCAGTCATTAGTCTGGAGTTCTCGCAGATCATTTGCAGAGTGATTTATCATCATCATCATCATTCAGCCAATAGACGTCCACTGCTGGACATAGGCCTCCCCCAAAGTTCTCCACACAGATCGGTCCTGTGCCACCCGCATCCAATGGACTCCCGCGACCTTCACCAGATCGTCGGTCCACCTGGTGGGAGGCCTGCCACTCAAGGACCTTTCCACCCCAACGACGTCTGTTCTCCTCTTCTTGCATGTTTCTCATTGTTACTTAAACTGTATCCATAACTCAGTTGGTCTGGTTCCTCTGTTAAGGGTTGAAAAAGTCAGACGGCCATCACTTCATTGCAATTAACAGACTCGCCTAAACCTGAATCAGCATAAATCGGGTGGGCACCAAAGTGTTGGCTGGGAATTACAGATAGGTACATACTTTGAGTATTGAATTTAGAAGTTATCTGAAAAAATTGGTCATAAATGTTTAACCTTACATTAAGCGTGAAATCCAAATTTTTTGTTATTAAATTTTTATTCAATAACTTAGGTTTTTTTTTCCATAAAAATATCTTTGTTTTAGTTATTGAGTGCTTATGCAAGTATTGTATTGTAGTAATTTCACGGTTAGTTTGTAAAGTAGAAATAATTGAAAGTCATTAGAGGAAAATACACGGTGAGAATAGTTGTTACGGTGTAACGGTAGATGTGAGTACGTCTTAAAAAATGATTGTAGCAAAATTATTGATATTTATAATTTTATGTGAGTACAAAATATTTTTTTAATTATACACTTGTCAGGCCGTGGTTGCTTGTCCATTATGTGCGTATGTGCAACCTTTTCAGCACACAATGTTGGCAGCCGGCATTCTGTGTGTATAGTTTGTTTACTGTCACTCAGCGATACAGTGCGGGCACTGCTTATCAGCACTGGTCTTCTGTGAAGCTATGGTATCATTTCGTTCGAGGGCTTGGGGGTAATTCGTTCCATGATTGAAAAATATTTTTGCAGATTACTGTCCTAGCCCAACGTCATTAATATTTTTTTGTCTCGTAGAATTTAGTTAATATTATCATGACAAAAATATTGGTTATTGGGTAGTACTTACCTACGTTAATGGATGCGACGCCATTTCTGATGCTATTCTATATCCGCACGGATAGGATTGGAATTTGAGTAGTAAAGATATAAGATAAATAAATAAATAAATTGAGACTGCATCACATACATTGTCCTGGTTCCAAACTAAGGTTTTCCCTTGTACTATGGAAACCAGAAACAACGAAGGAACCACAAACACTCAGACCCAACACAAATATCTGTTTCATCAACAAACATTTGTGTTGGTGCGGGAATCGACCCGCGTTTCAACGTTTGAATGAATAATTCAAATTCGCCCACCGACGGCCTCAATGGCGCAGTGGCTAAGGTGTTCGCCCGAAGCGCGAAAGGTCCCGGGTTCGATTCCCGGTCAAGTCAATTTAGGAAAATACATTTTCTAAGTTGTCTTGGGTCTGGGTTCTGGGTTGACGCCCCCAGATTATCGTCACCTAGTACTCATAGTACAGGGGTTGCCCTAGTTTGAGACCAGGTTGATTGTTGTGATTGTCTGGCGCATTTATATATTTACTAGTGGCCCGCCCTCACTTCGCTTCGGGACCGAAATTCCGAAATGAACCAATAGATGGCGCTGTGTATAATTACATCGCGCAAGCGTTTCGTGTTTTCGGTTTACCTATAAGCCTTGTCGTTGTCTATAGAAATTATCTCTTTATTAATAGTATAGATAGATATAGATTTATCTCTATTTCCTCTCCAGCCGTCCTCCCGCATCACGCGGCCGGTTCACCAACTACGGCTACCTGAAGAAGCGGCTGAACTTCAACCACATCCAGATCATGTTCGAGCCCCGGAGCCCTACGCTCAGGCTGCGTTTCTGGCATCAATAGAATAGAAAATATTGTTTATACTTATTATAATATTGCGTTGACTGTTATTTTACCCCTTATAATCTCTACCGTTGATATTGAAAGCGTTAGGAAAAAATATTTTGAATTCCTTAATAATTTTCGACAAGCGTAGCCAGAGGGCCTAATTTGAAGTGGACGTTACGACCGAATCGGAGTTCCCCTCTCTTTCACACGCGCTGTGCGCGCTTTTGTTTGAATGTGACAGGTATATTCTCATTCGTTACAGGACGACTTCGTTATATATAAGCCACCAGGTTCAAAATGGCAAATAGCGCTCTATAGCGACTGGAGCTTTAAGGGGCTTTATCGACAATACTAGCGCCGCCAACCTATTTACACTGATTGCGGTGAACACACGATATTTTTAAAGAAAGCAAAACATTACAGACTTAGATAAAAGTAAATTGATTTATCAAGATGCATACAGTTATACAAAACACGCGACAAGTAACAATAATGTTAATTATTGCTAAAAGTCAGTGGCGTAGCGTGCCTTGTCGGGGCCCCATATAAAAAAATGTTTGGAGGTCCTTATATGGGGGTAAAGATTTTTCACAAAGAAAAAAAATATTGTGAAAATAATTATTTATTTATCCATCATTTAAGGTTTAAGGCGGGAAAAAAAGTAATTGCTTTTGTAAAAAAAAAAATTAGAAAGTTTTTATTTTTTCTCCTTCGGTACCACTTTGGGGGCCTCCGTGGCCCGGGGGCCCCGTATAATTGATACGGTAGATACGGCGGTAGCTACGCCCCTGCTAAAAGTGGCCGTTTTTAGCAATAATTAACATTATTGTTACTGGTCGCGTGTTAGAAATATTGTATTGCATCTTGAAAGATCCAATTTACTTGGCTCTAAGTCTGTAATGTTTTATTTTCTTCAAAAATATCATATTTTCGCCGCAATCAGTGTGAATAGGTTGGCGGCGCTAGTTTCATTCGTATAGATAGCCCCTTAAAATGACAAATAGCGTTCTTTAGTGAATGAAGTCTTCATGGGCGGGGAAACGCTTTTATCGCACATAAATCGACTGGCCTGATGGCGCATTTGGTAGTGACCCCGCCTCGTACGCCAAAGGTCGTGGGTTAGATCCCCACCCTGGACAAACATTCGTGTGATGTGCTGATTGCAACTACGCTCTGCTACCATCTTAAAATCGCAATAATACAGCCTGCTACTGTACAGTAATATAGACTTTTATTTGTTCACAAGCAAATGTCGTTACATTATTTTCCAACAAAGAGAATATAATCACTTGATTTTCCAAAACTTTCACACACACGGTCTTTTATTTTTCTAACGGTTACCTAGTAACCAAGTGTTGCCAATATAAAGGCATAATATTTAACAAATGCAAAATCCGCTAGATGGCGTTACGTTGACGGCAGTACCGTCGTTGTGTACGTTTCACATACAAGCCCGCATCTGCCCTTATCTGCTGTAGTGAAATAGCTGCTTCTGACATCCTCCGAACAATGGTAGCTGAGTTCGGTGCCGATCTTTGATTTATAAGGGCGGTGGGTAGGGTGACCAAACAATGACCTACCTACCAATGTATAGGTAGGCATGTATCAAACTACAGGGTGTAGGTAAAATTGTATCAAATCATTTACCTATTTCAGACATTAAATAATCCATACATTTTAAATTATGAAAACGAGAAATTAGAAATCAGTCGGCTTATCATTAGACATATTACATTTAATTACATAATTTTATTTGTATTAATATTTATGCGGATATTGAAAAGTCTAAGAACGCCTATCTAATATAATGGATTTGTATGTATTTTAATAGCTTTGTCCCTATATGTATGTAAGCAAACAAATATAAATACCTATATTACCAAAAATTAAATTAATTATCACTAGAAAAATTCATAAAAGTCTAAGAAAAATTATAGTCCATTTCAGCTAAGAAGAGCCCTGTGACACTTCATCGCGTTCTGAACTACGCATTTTATGTTTGACAATGAAAAATATTTTTATTGTTTATCTTTTTCATTTAATTGCGGCATCATTCCAAAAAATATTCCAATAAAACATCTCAAAGTTATAAAACAAAAACAGTATCACTTACTTTAATTTAATGGAATAGAAAATAACAACATTTTTTAAAACAATCCTATGCACATCGTATTACTTGTAACGGAACGTGGAAAAAACATAGAGCTGCGACATGTCATAATCGGCGGCCATGTTGCGATTACTCGATAATCGGATTAGTACGAGTGCATCAGCCTTGTATGCGAGTTGTGTTTTCGTTGTATTTGCGTGGTGTTCGGTTATTATTACTTTTTGTTGTTGTGTTTGTTATTGTTGACTTTTATTGCTGTTGTTTGTTGCTGTTTTTGTTATTTTTTGGCAAAATGTGTGTTGCTGTTAGTATAAAAAAATCGATTCCATTTCCTTAGGAAGTATTATCGATTACCAGAAACAATCGCAATCATTTCATTATAGACATCTCTAAAAGTGTCAAAAATCGAAGTGTCACAGGGCTCTTCTTAGCTGAAATGGACTATAGATGTCGTCGTAATCGTTTCAAATAAAAGAGACTACTACAGACTACTAACTGGACATTGGCCTTATCTGGGTACGAAAATATTTCTTGGTGATAGATCTATCTATTTATTATAGCTGGAGGCACGAAAGTATAGCGATGACCGTTATTTTGCGCACTTGTAAAAAAGAAGACTTTCCATCAAAATTGGTTTCTGCGCACTCAAGGTCATAACTACACTTCCTTGCCTCGGACTATACTTACAACTTTGGTGACAAAAATATTGTTCCCTTTCCCAATTAGTGCGTGTTTTTTGGTCACCCTAGTGACCCTTATCACAGAAGGGTGCACGCATCTGCTTATGAGGTTTGTAAGTACTTAACTACCTTTTAAGTTTTGGCTAGCGATCGCCCGCGACTTTTCTCGAATTCTCGAGCATTAGACATCGATGTCGAATTCAGAGATTTCATACATTAGTCCAGATTTATATGGACTGATGTATGAATCTCTTGAATGAAATCTCTCTTCTTGATTCGACTTCAAAGTCTAGTCCACGAGAATGTCCTACCTACCGACCATTAGAATGCCTCAAAAAATTATCTCTAGATACACTTTTCTATACTGAAAGCGTTTTTTATATTGAGGACAATCAAGATGACCTCACTCCGCCTGATGGTAAGCGGCCGTGAGATCCAAATATGAGGTTGACAGGCACAAAAGATCAAACAATGTGTCTATTGAGTCTGTCCCTCTCACCCTGAAGGCCTGCTGAGATGCCGTTTCACGTCCCGCCTAAAACTCAAGATTGTAAGAAGCTTAACTTTTTTTTTTTTTTTTTTTTGTTCACGCAGAGTGAATGCCGCCTTATGCACATCCGGCCGCTGGGAGACGACCAGGCAGTGTGGGGCTCTCCCCTGGATTGGGCCTCTGCTAATCAGAGGCCGTTCAAGGGCATACCCACTAAACACTCTGCGACTTTTCCCGGCAAATCCAGGCTCGGGGTGGGAAAGCGGGAAATAGGACGAACCTCATCACCGCAGACCCACCCATGGACAGCGAGGCACGCCAGTAGGTACGGCCTCTTTCCGACTCCCGGGGCTTAAAGCCCCCAGAGCAACTCCCACTGCCCTCCGACAAAGCCCCAACCGGGCGGCGCCCGCATCGCTGGATTGCGATACGGGCGTCGCGGGCATGGGCTCCTGCAGAACTCTCCACAAACCCACACCCTGCTGGCTGCAGGGCAAGGTGGGGGAGAGTGCCTGCAGGCTTCCAAAAAACTGCCCCACCAGACAGCCCCACGGCCGGCTACGCTTACCTACTTAGGACTTGTAAGCTACATTATTGTAAAGTTTCATTAAATCCATTCGGTACAAGTTCTGGCATGAATGAAAGCCTAAAACTCAAGATTGTAAGAAGCTTAGGTACCTACTTACTTAGGGATTGTAAGCTATATTATTGTAAAGTTTCATTAAAATCCATTCGGTACAAGTTCTGGCATGAATGAAAACACATTCCTAATCTTAGTCTTGTTTTTGCAAGACTTAATTTTTGCATACCAAACGTAAACGCTTTTCGGACTTTTTACATTTTAGCAAGACCCTAACCAAATCTGGCCGTCTTGTCTTGGTCTTGCACAAAAGGAACGACAAGATCAAGACTGATAGACTGATACCAATACCAATCGCTCAACGCTATAGACATTACTTTTCAATACTCAATACCTACTCAATAGGTATCTTTATTACATGTATATGTTTTTTTTATGTGATAGGTAGCAGACGAGCAGGCGGATCACCTGATGGTAAGCAATTGCACCGCTCATGGACACTTGCAAAACCAGTGGAGTTAAAAGTACGCTGCCAACCTTTTGTCCTCTTCCCCCCTGGGTGGGCCTCCGGTACCCTCACTCACTCGGCGAAACACAGCGCAGGGGCTGCTTCACGCCGGTTTTCTGTGCGGTTGTAGTTAGTCTTGCATAAAAGGAACAAGATCAAGACTGCAAGACCGATACCAATACCAATCGACTTCACTAGAGGGGAGGCAATTGGTAAAACAACCGACTCGTTATGGCTGTTGATTTTTCTTTCACAAAACCTGAGGAGAATGTTAATGATGAGGAAATTCGGAACATTCAATTAGCGATTGGTTGACTGGCCGGATGGCGCATTGATTGTTTAATCTCATTCGTCGCGGGATGGCTTCGTTGTAAGTCACCATTGTTGAAACCTATACTATATATAATGAGATAACTTCTATAGACAACGACAAGGCTTATAGGTAAACCGAAAACACGAAACGCTTGCGCGATGTAATTGGACACAGCGCCATCTATCGGTTCATTTCTGAATTACGGTCCCGAAGCGAAGTGAGGGCGGGCCACTAGTCTATAAATAAACTAGCTTCCGCTCGCGACTTGGTCCGCGTGGAATAGTTCCTTTGGGCTATTTTGCTGAGATGTTGTTTTAAAATTTTTTTCCTATATACTCATGTAAATCGAACGATGTAAAGGGCAATTTTGTTTCAAATTAAATACTTGTAATGAATAATATTATTTATTTGGATAAGGATATAATATCATATTTTTAAAAACACCATCGCAAATATGCATTATTTTAGAACTGGTTAGCATAAAAAGCTATGTAACACTGAAAGATTTTTTCAAATCGGACCAGTAGTTCCTGAGATTAGCGCGTTCAAGCAAACTATCAAACAAATAAACTGTTCAGGTTTAGGCGGGTAGCACACTGCCAGAGTCGAGGCGGAGTCAAGGCACAGTCGAGGCGGTGGTGTGATATAAGAGTCGAGGCGGAGGTGCAGAGCATCGTTTACACCCATTCAATATGTCGTCGTCAGAAGACGATGACAAAATGGCGGCGGGGTCGGGGCGGCGGCGTGCCGCGCGCCCGCGCCGCGTCGCCGACTCGACCCTGCACCTCCGCCGCCTCGACTGCGCCTCGACTCTGGCAGTATGCGTTGACATATTTGATTGTATAGAAAAGTCAGAGGCGGTGCGCCTCTTGAACGCTTCCGCCTCGACTCTTGAGTGTGTGTGCGACACGCCTTATAATATTAGTAGGTATACTTAGATAATGTTGGGAAATTGTAGCGGGACTACAAAAAATCTTTTTCTCATGAACAAGTGACATATTGGCAGGCCGGATTATACTTATTTAATAAAATAAATGCGCCAGACAATCACACCAAACAACCTGGTCTCAAACTAGGGCAACCTCTGTACTATGAGTACCAGGTGCCGATAAATTAACTGGGGGCGTCAACCCAGAACACCCACACCCAAAAAAACTTAGAAAATTTCGTTTTCTAAATTGACTTGACCGGGAATCGAACCCAGGACCTTTCTCGTTTCGGGCGAGTACTTTAGCCACTGCGCCATCGAGGCCGTCAAAATATTATGTCAATGACAATTGTCAGAGTGGTAAAAGAAAAGAAAACAAATTAAGTAAATAAAACAAAACATCAACCCTCGAGACTTAATTAAGCCCTTCAGTTTATTGAATGCAGGGCAAAGGACAAATGTTTCGCTAATAATACTTAAGCCTTTGATGAAGCCGACACTGGCGCTACCTGGCGGCTATTTGTGTTAATTGAGTTTTGACCCTTCACCCTACGGCGGTAAGGGCGAAACCGCATATCGATTTGAAGACTTAAGTTGTACCCATAAGATAATTATTATTTATCTATATCTTCTTCCTATTTACAAAGAGATAACGTCTATAGACAACGACAAGGCTTATAGGTAAACCGAAAACACGAAACGCTTGCGCGATGTAATTGGACACAGCGCCATCTATTCGGTTCATTTCTGAATTACGTTCCCGAAGCGTAAGTGAGGGCGGGCCACTAGTCTATAAATAAACTAGCTTCCGCCTGTGACTTCGTCCGCGTGGAATAGTTACCTACTTTGGGCAATTTTGCTGAGAAGTATTTTTTTTCCTAAAATACTCATGTAAATCGAATAATGTAAAGGAAAATTTTGTTTCAAATTAAATACCTAACTTGTTATAAATTAATATATAAAATGCGCCAGACAATCACACCAAACAACCTGGTCTCAAACTAGGGCAACCCCTGTACCATGAGTACTAGATGACGATAATTAACTGGGGGAGTCAACCCAGAACACCCACCCAGAAAAACTTAGAAAATTTCGATTTCTACATTCGAACCCAGGACCTTTCTCGTTTCGGGCGAGTACTTTAGCCACTGTGCCATCGAGGCCGTCAAAATATTATGTCAATGACAATGGGGTATGGGAACTAATTTTTAGGTATCTTTTTTATATTTTATTTCAATAACTTTTACTATTTTAAGCAATCAATTTGAATATTTTTGTAATCAAGACAGTAGTTATGTTTTAATTAATTTTTAAACATTTTAAATTCAAGCGTATTTGTGACGTCACAAGGGCGCTACACCATATTAATAGTGTTACCACGTGCTTTTTTCCCCAAATCGTGGCAAATAAATTATATGTAAAATGTTACTTGTGGGCAAAATCCCTTTTAATCGGGGGAATTTTACATCACTGTCTGACAACATTCCGGCAAAACAAAAAACAGAGAGGTATCTCTAATCAATTTTATATCACCTTTCAAATAAATGTCAACTGGTTGGTAAGGTTTTATTTAATTACAACTAGCGCCAATTGTTGGTTCTTCCGATAGACTAAGTGTCAATCACAGTAGATGTCGCCTAATGTAGCATTTATTTTATCTTGTTAGTGTAGTATGACTGAAAATTCTGCTGACCTTGGGTCAGATGAAGGTCAAACGCGATTTTATTGAAAATATCATTGATCTTATGCTTTTAAATTTTAAAAGCAATAAAATATGGTATGAAAGACAAATGCCTCGAAATGGTTTTCGATTTAGGACATGTTTGGTTTTTTTCCCATACCCCATTGTCAGAGTGGTAAAAGAAAAGAAAACAAATTAAGAAATTTAAATAAAACAAGACAACAAACTCTCGAGACTTAATTAAGCCCTTCAGTTGATTGAATGCAGGGCAAAGGACAAATGTTTCGCTAATAATACTTAAGCTTTTGATGAAGCCGACACTGGCGCTACCTGGCGGCTATTTGTGTTAATTGAGTTTTGACCCTTCACCCTACGGCGGTAAGGGCGAAACCGCATATCGATTTGAAGACTTAAGTTGTACCCATAAGATGACTGCGACCACTGATGCGTAAACATAGCATGCATCTGGGAAAGCACATTCTAAGCCCCAATGAAGCTAAGGATCTCAGTCCCAAACAATTAATTCACGTTCTTAAAAGTGCAGGATTTGAGACTGAAATGTAGCATAGCGGCGATCACAATAGATCAAACTGGTCGCAGTGATACTGGTCTGAATAAGACCTGCATAGCCGCCCGCTTAAAATTAAAAAAAAAATGTACACCCATAAGATAATTAATCTATCTATATAGACTGGCCGGATGGTGCATTTGGTAGTGACCCTGCCTCATACGCCAAAGGTCGTAGGTTCGACCCACCCTGGACAAACATTCGTGTGATGAACACTTGTGTTTGTTCAGTGTCTGGGTATTCAATAATATGTACTTATTTAATCTGGGGGCACGGCAGGGGGCACTGTGATTGCCAAGTCAATAAATGAATAACCGACTTGGCAAAACATGGATCTAACCACTTTTTACGGTAGTTGGGAGACTTGTTTTTTTTGACAAGTATTGTTTTTGATGGGATACTATATTTGTGTCATTAGTAGTTTTACAGCTATAGATATTTTGATTTCAAACGTGCCGCCGAGATCGAAAACAAAATGCACGTAGAAGGTATCTGGGGGCACGGCAGTGCCCCCACCAAGTCGAGCAAAAAAGCGGCACGGCCGTACCATACTTTTCTCGAAGCAATTCAGGCCATTTTCGACCCCCTGTAACTTCGTTGTGAATAAAACTAGAAGACTGAATTTTCAGTAACCATGCAGGCATTGTAAAGACACTGTATATTTCAAATTTCAGTCAATTTGAATCAGTAGTTTAAGAATTATAACGGGCCAAAGTTTCTTAATTTTGTCACTCACTCACTGACTGACTCACCGATCATCAATCACATCCGAATCAATTTAATGCATTACTTGTGATATACTTATATCTATTGTGTGATTGCCAAGTCAATAAATGAATAACCGACTTGGCAAAACATGGATCTCACCACTTTTTACGGTAGTTGCGAGACTTTGTTTTTTTGAAAAGTATTGTTTTTGATGATTTTATTTTCTGGCTCTATTGTTTGGTTTGAAGGGGTTATATCGACAAAACTAGCGGCGCCAACCAATTTTTAAGAAAGTAAAACCCTACAAACTTAGATGCAAGTCCCTCAAATTCCAAAAATAGGTACCTAACAGATGGCTCTCTTTTGCGAATAGAGTATTCGTTTGGCGGTATACTCATGTGTTCCGAAGGCCCGATTAGTCGCCTGTTACGACAGGCCGGGAATACCTTGGCAGTATTCTTACCTAACGCCCCTAGCCACAGGGCACTCACTTTGGGTCGCTTTTTTTTTCTCCATCATGGCCTTCACCTTGTCACATGTGGGGGAAGAGGTGGTGTGTGGGACTCTAATCCTAACCAAAACCCCTGGGGTGTCCATCTCAGCGCAATCGCGGTCGGATACCCCGCAGCCGGGACTGGACCGTACCGCAATCGCGCTGGCCTCTTTAAGCCAAATTTTTTGGCGCAATGCTGCCCTTCCCAAATGCGCGACCTACCAGGACACCCAGTAGGATTTTTTCCCTCGCGGAGTCGTGATACTGAGCAAGCCACTCCCCAGTAGTGGCATGCTCACGTACTCCGAAGCCCGTTTAGTCGCCTCTTACGACAGGCCGGGAATACCTTGGCAGTATTCTTAATGCCCCTAGCCACAGAACACTTTGGGTCGCTGCGCCAACCTAGTTAGTTATACATCACTGATTAAGACATTATCGTCAAACTATCAAATAGGGGTTAGTTTGTCCAGTGACGCCGCAAACTACTTTTGTTCTGTAACTTAATCAGTAAGGGTTGGTTCTCTCGTAGTTCTTAGTAAGTTGAATGAGATCGTAACATCATCTTGTAAACTCAGAATGAGATAAGTACTCATGTTGAAGACAGTACTCGTAGGTACAGACAACAACTCGTCATATTACTACAATCGAGTGAGTGACTTAACTGTGGAAGAGCCACGCTTCGGCATGAATGGGCCGGCTCGACCGGAGTGATACCACTGCCTCACAGAAAACCGGCGTGAAGCAGCCCCTGTGCTGTGTTTCGCCGAGTGAGTAGGGTACCGGAGGCCCACTCGGGGGGGAAGGGGATAAAAGGTTGGCAGCGCACTTGTAACTCCACTGGTGTTGCAAGTGTCCATGGGCGGCGGCAATTGCTTACCATCAGGTGATCTGTGAGGGTACCAGAAGCCCAATAGGAAGGGGAGTGTGACTCTACTGGTATTGCAAGGTGTCTATGGGCGGTGGCCATCGCTTATCAGGTGATCCGTCTGCTCGTCTGCCACCTATCACATAAATAAAAATTGTAGTATTCCGTTCACTACGCGTAGGCAGATAGTTCAAAATTGTTCGTATCTCCGACAGTTAAAGTCAGTGTGGTAAAATATGGGCCTGCAAACCGAAAAAAATCTAGACTTCCCTTTTAACATTAACAACCGCCATCTTGGTCTAGACGTCAAAATAATTTAAAACCTAAAACCCAGTGGGCGTGGCTTCCGACCGCCCACAAAACACGCCCCTCGCCCTTTTGAAACTCAGTTTATCTCCGATTTTCACGCGAACACAACGTATTTCCCGTTACGAGAGAAAAACCAAACATTTGAGGTTAATTTTTACAAGTTTCCCGCGAAAATTGACAGTTGATTTTCAAAATGGACGCTTATAGTGATGTGTGGAACTCAAATTTGACTTTTGGAATTGTTTTTTGACAGTTTGTGGATTTGTTTACGTTGTTTGTAAACATAGTCACGTGGCGTAAACTTTGGGGTCGTTGAACTTTTGTTATGGTAGGTTAAGGTCAGAGTGTGTGTACGTTTTTTTTTAATTTAAACTACTTTTAAGTGCGGAGGATTGAAACCAGTGTAATTGTAATTGAATTTAACGGTATTTAACAGAAATTTAATTGATTAAAAGTGGATTTTATACAAAATTTGTGACTTAAATTGGTGAGTGGAAAATTGTGACTTGTGAAAAAAATGCGTTGACTGCAACACTGTGACAATAAAAAAAGTTAACATTTTAGTGCATGGAATAACTTAAATATCTATTAAAAAACATTAAAAATAAGTGCTAAGGTACTTACAAGTAATAACAATAACTTTATCAACACATACGCATTAAAATATTTTTTTTCAAAACCTAGTGCTTCATCAATTAGCACATAACTGTACTAATTTACGTGAATCAAATAAAAAATATTTTTTGATCAATTCAAAAACAAGTTAAAATACTTTAAATAACAGCATTCAACAAATACGACGAGTTGGTACAATCTCTTGTTTCCGACGGAAGAAAAGTAAAGGACTACTCCAACTTAAGACTTTCTTAATCGCTCATCAAAAATCATTCAAATTGGATACTACCGGCAAACCCGAGGCCCTTTTGGGGGCCTCTCAAAAGCCATTCCAAGCCCACACTAAAAACCCAAAAACCTTACTTGTACATCCATTCAAAAACTTGGAACCAGAAGTAACCAAAACCAAAACCTATTTATTAGAAACGCCAAAAGATTTGAAAAGAAAAACCCCATTACTTGAAATACCAGAAGGATTCAAAAAACCGAAACTGTACATCCCTAAAAATAAAGAAACACAGCAAAAGAATCCAATTGAAAAAAAATCCAACGCAACAAAAGACAGTTCACAAGAACAACAAAAAGGTACAGTTTCACAGGAACAACAAAAAAATCTCCCACAAGAACAACAAACAACAAACGACAGTTCTGAAATGAGACACACGTCAATCCAAACGACGGAAGGGGAGTCCGCGTGCTGTCAAAGTCAACCTGTCAAAGTGTGCCACCACTGCTGCTGTCAAAGTGAAAGTCAAAAGTGTGAGGTGAAAGTGTCTGAGGGTTGCGGGTGTCAAAGTCAAAGTCAGGCCGTGAAGGTGATCTTCGCGCCAGCTATGATGCCATCGATCTTCGGGCCTGTACCAGGGTTTCCATATATTGTGAAACCACCACCTAAAATCAACGAGAAGGTAAGTACCTACTAATAACAATCATATGAATTTTAATGGCCTCGATGGCGCAGTGGCTAAGGTTCCCTCGAAGCGCGAAAGGTCCCGGGCAATTCCCGGTCAAGTCAATTTAGGAAACTACATTTACAAAGTTTTTTTGGGTCTGGGTGTTCTGGGTTGACGCCCACCAGAAACATTTCCTATCCCTATCTTCTTATATCCATACTATTTATAAAAAAGTGAATCGTATAGACATCGCCAGAACTTTTATTTATACTACTTTATCGAAAAGGCGAAAAGCTAGCGCGATGCAATCGATACCTAGCGCCATCTATTAATAGGTAGTGGAACTAATGTCCCGACACGAAGACTAGTACGTACTATTATAGAGACAAATTCTTTATACAATTTTCATCAGGTGATACGTCTGCTCGTCTGCCCCCTATCTTTTAAAAAAAAATACAACAAACTTCGGTTAAGTTTTTCGGTAAGTAATCGAAAACAACGCAATCCTTGTGCGACATAATCGACACCTAACCCCATCTATTGGTAGTCTTTGGAACTAATAGCAATTCCGAATCAAAGTGATGGCAAGCCACTAGCAATAAAATATATTCGTGCCAAAGAAATCTCACTTTAGTTAAAGGATAAAACTATGCTTAGCTCACAGATAAGTTAAAGACATTCTGACAGCAAGTTGACCGGTGATGTATTTATGGTGATCCTGCGAGAACACTTACGATGGGGGAAGACTTACACTTTAAGGGGCGTAGTTTACCGTAGCTATAACACATTTTACTGAAGAGAGATTATCCTAAGTAATATTATAAATGCGAAAGTAATTGGGTATTTGACTAATCTCGATATAGTAAAAAATATTGATACTCTATCAAAATATTGGTAAATAAGAACCAATGGCCAACATTTTGCACACTAACACATTGCGCAGAGAAGTGGGGTTTGCCGGTCTTTGCCGCAACCCACTGGCTGTGGGACGCAGCACAGACCAGCGACTAAAGACCCCCATCAAAGATTTGGGGGGTGGCGCCTGAAGGCGCCCCACTCGGTGGGGCCCAGGTCAAGGTGCGCCCAAAGTGGAGGAGATCCTCACAGGGCGCCGGACAGGGCCCCGGGTCAGACAGAGCTGGGCCTCAAAGTGCAGCTGTCAGCCGTCGGGTAGCAATATGGCGATTAAGCCAATTGCTACCCGCCGTTGCCCAGGGACACCAGGACCCCTCCGGTAGCAGTTCCAAACAGAACTAAAATACTACCGGGGAGGCCACACGAGGAGGTTGCCGCACCGTAGTCCCTATCAGGTCATCCGCCTGCTCGTCTGCCATCAATCACATAAAAGACATAGGTAGTTAAAAAAATTGTAAGTACCTAATATAACAACATGCCTATTTTAATAAAAGTTTTTTTATTCTTTATAAGCACCTAGCTTGTAAAACAAATTGATTTGCCCTCCTCTGGTCCAGAACCTGGGTACGCTCATGTCTATGTCGCAGTCATCTGGTTTAATCAGCGATTTGATTAGACGACTAGCGCGTTCATTGAATAGCTCCGTTTAATTGAATGACTAGGCTGAACGTTAAATGAACAAGCCTCACTCAACGTCCAACAAATTAGCGGATTGAAACATATCTCTTTGAACATAGCGGACGTAAAATCAGTCAGGTGATTGTAATTTAGTTCATTTTTTTCACTGCGGCGTTGGTGTTCATCAAAACAAAGATGGCGTCAAACAGCTGGTACAGATCGAATAAAATACCACTGTCTTGATATTTAATTTGCGAAAAAAATCTTATTATATGTGTTATTATGTCATGTCATATTTTATTATATCTAAAGTTAGTTATCTTTTAAGTTTCGAACTCATCAAACATTACAAAGTCAGCTATATCCCATACAACGACCATGCTAAATGACGTTCAGTCAAGAAGTTGAATGTTATATGAAACAACTTGACGAGTTGTCCTTTAGTCATTCAATTAAACGTCGCCATTCAATAAACGCGCTAGTCATCCAATCAAATAGCTGTTTCAACCAGATGACTCCGACATCTATACCTGCTTTACCAAAAGCTATAAGTTACTCGTAACATAAACATGAATTGAATTCGACCTTCCCTTCACAACTGTAAGGAATCCCATGAATAAAATTATAGTTCCCTTTTAAATTTATATGGCGTATAAACGTAAAATATATTCCGAAGGAAAGAAGAACGCATTAGCATATTTTGTTTCGCGACTGGGTGTTTTAGCTTTGTAGATGAGAACCTTCCATACGGGATGGCGTGGTTCGAATCCGAGCAGGCACTGTTTTTTTTTATGCTATAGGTAGCAGACGAGCAGGCGGATCACCTGATGGTAAGCAATTGCCGCCGCTCATGGACACTTGCAACACCAGAGTTACAAGTGCGCTGCCATCCTTTTATCCCCTTCCCCCGGGTGGGCCTCCGGTACCCTCACTCACTCGGCGAAACACAGCACAGTTTTTCGCTGAGGGTACCGCAGGCCCAATCGGTGGGAAAGGGGGTTAAAATGTTGGCAGCGCTCTTGTGACTCTACTGGTGTTGCGGATATTTATGGGCGGCGGCAATCGCTTATAGTCCGCGGCATCTAACAATAGCGATGGCCGTTCTGATTCATATTCATGTAAAGTAAACTGACAGATGAAAATGACATGTTTCTATGCATTTTGACATTTTGCATGTGTCATAATGAGTGTTAATGTATGGGGATGACACATTGACATCTGTCAGTTTACTTTACATGATTATGAATCAGAGTATAGTTTGCGCATTTGTAAAGTAAGAAGACTTTCTACTACTACCTATAATTAATTTTAAAAAAATAAAACCGCACTTCAAGACTACAGCCACAATATTGAAATTGTTTAGTTTGTTTTTGTTGTTTTTTTCATAAACCACTGAGTCAATTTTGATCAAATTTATATGGGACCACCTTTGCATAATGGCCTACAAAACAAAAAAAGAATCATAAAAATCCATCCATACTTAATTGGCGGAGAAATCGAGTAACATACATCCAAAAAAAATTTATACCCGTATGTTGGTGGATCAAATTGAGGACCTTCCTCATTTTTGAAGTCGGTTAATAAAAATTGGTTTTTGCGCACTCAAGGTCATCGCTATATATACCATCAGGTGATCCGTCTGCTCTTCTGCCATTTATCACTTGTAACTATCGCCACTATGGTTGTAATTTGCGCATTATTTGTACAAAAATGCTATTTATGTTTGTTGATGAAACAGATATTTGTGATGGGTCTGGGTGTTTGTGATAACTTCGTTGTTTCTGGTTTCCATAGCACATGGGAAAACCTTAGTTTGGGACCAGGACAATGTATGTGATGTTGTCTCAATTTATTTATTTATTGAATAACTAGTGGCCCACCCTCACTTCGCTTCGGGATCGTAATTCAGAAATGAACCAATAGATGGCGCTGTGCTCAATTACATCGCGCAAGCGTTTCGTGTTTTCGGTTTACCTATAAGCCTTGTCGTTGTCTTTAGAAGTTATCTCTTTATAAATAGTATAGAAGAAGAAGATATATAAGATAGAAGATACTTACTTAAACTCATCCAACGTGTGGCCGTCTGTATGTAGGCTATCGACCTTTTCGGGTCACTGTTAAGTGGCGAGTGCTGTAGTTTCCGCTCTCTGATAGATTTATCGCAAGGAAACAACCCTTGTAGAGATTTGTGGGGGACTACAACGAAGCCATGCCGGATGAAACTAAAATATATCTAAAAAGTATACACACACAGACAAATAAATAAATAAATTCACACAAATCTCATACATTAACCTGACTTCGTAGGTACTAAGTAGCTCAAGCACTTGTGTTACAGATAGTTATCAGACAACAGAGGATCACAAAATTTTAGAGGTAACTAGCGGCCGCCCGCGACTTCGTCCGCGTGGAAAAGTAACTTTTTACCCCCCTTTTAACCCCTTACAACCCCCTTAATAATATTATGTTGATACAACTTAAACAAATTATTTCGACCAAATTTGGTACCATAAAAACGGTCATTGTGACTAAACCTTAAATATAGACATATGCCGTCGCGGACTTTTTTTTAGATCATGTATAGAGGAATAATTCTTTCATACATATTTTTTGTGTATCTTGAACCGTTTTCGCAGCGCACGCAAAGAAAGCCTTCAAAAATGAATAATTTTCCCCATTTTTTACACATTACCGCTCTGTCTTTGCTCCTATTGGTCATAGCGTAATGTTATTTAGCCTATAGCCTTCCTCGATAAATGGACTATCCAACAAAAAAAGAATTATTCAAATCGCACCAGTAGTTTCGGAGATTAGCGCGTTCAAACAAACAAACAAAGAAACTCTTCAGCTTTATTATATTAGTATAGATACTTAAATACATTTATTGTATTCCACCCAGACAAAGAATAAACACAAGTGTTCATAACACAAATGTTTGTCCAGGGTGGGGATCGAACCAACGACTTTTGGCGTATGAGGAAGGGTAACCAACTGGGTACATGTACTTGTTTGTTTTATGTCATAGGGGGAAGACAAGCAAACGGATCACCTGATGGTTTGGTCTATCGATTCCACCTTATTGTTACGTTTGATATTTCCAGATTATAAGTAGTTAACTGATGTATGGCTACAGTCCATGACCATTTTGACCGTAGGAAAGCCAAGCTTCGGCATGAATGGGCCGGCTCGACCTGCGTGATGCCACGGCCTCACAGATGCCGGCGTGAAGCAGGGCGGAGGGTACCGAGACCCAATTGGGTAGGGGGGTTAAAGGTTGGCAGCGCACTTGTGACTCTATTGGTTGCAGGTGTCAATGGGCGGCGGCTAATCACACAAAAAAATGTTATACAGTCCATACATTTTAGAAAAAGAGACACTTAGTGTCAAAACAGTAGCTACCTCTCTCACTCACTCCCCATATTTCAGTCTCACGTAGCGACTATAAAGTGCGTTACTCTCTTTATTATGGCTTGTGAAGGTTTATGGCTATACAGGGTGTCCGATTTTCATAGACAAGAAAAGAAAATACATAATTGGTATTGTGAAAGGAAATACCTAAGTAACATTGCTTGGAAATAACATTGGTTTTATTTAGGGTATTTGATTCTCTGATTTTGTCTAATTTTAACACAGTGTCTTTTGATCATAGAATCACTATACTCTGATTCTTAATCATGTAAAGTAAACTGACAGATAAAAATGACAAGTTTCTATGCATTTTGACATTTTGCACGTGTCAAATTGAGTGAAAATGTATGGGGATGACACATTGACATCTGTCAGTTTACTTAACATGATTAAGAATCAGAGTTTAGTAGGTATATAGTGTATCTTTCATTAGGTACTAGGTAAAACTGCTTAAAAGCTATTGTACGAAATTTAGTCAAAACGTAAGAGTAGTATTATAGCTGGAGGCACGAAAGTATAGCGATGACCGTTATTTTGCGCACTTGTAAAAAAGAAGACTTTCTATCAAAATTGGTTTCTGCGCACTCAAGGTCATAACTACACTTTCATGCCTCGGACTATAGCTACATGAATTTTGGTGGAAATGAGTAAAGGGAGCACCCTGTATCCGCAGGTGGTTGAGCCTGTAGCGGTTCACTCGTGCAATGAATATCATATTTTTCCAGTATTATGCGTGTAACTTCATACATTTTTTGGTTTTAATATTTTTCGTTTCCTCTTTGTATGGGGTTTCATGAATAAGATTTAAAAAGGTAAAGTAAAGTATCAGCCTATATACTGTCCCACTGCAGGGCAAAGGCCTCCATCACAGAAATCAAGTCATCACTACTATGATGGGATTAGGCTTAATCACCACGCTTGCCTAATGCGGTGCGGTGATCACAAAAGATTTAGAAAAGAGTAAAAAAATTAAGAAAATTTACAAAACTATTAAGAATTTAAATGAAACCGTTTCTATTATGACTGGCCGGATGGCGCATTAGGTAGTGACCCTGCCTCATACGCCAAAGGTCGTGGGTTCGATCCCCAACCCTGGACAAACATTCGTGTGATGAAAGGCTAGCGTGGTGATTAAACTTAGCCCCACCACAGTTGCGGTGACTTGATTTCTATGATGGAGGCCTTTGCCACAAAATAATTACACACAGAAGGTAGACTCAGCCTGATTTTAAATTTAGAAGAGTTCGTCGACATATGCTAGGGTTGTTGCCCGGCATGAGTACATAAGCGCGCGGCCTCTACCACAGACCTCGACAGTTCGACAATCTTATGTCATAGGCTAGGATTAATGTGGTCGAAAAGGCGTATTCCCCGTAAGTGCGCATGCGTGAGTACATGACACGTTTTTAGCTCTTAGTTGGCAGCCTACTTTCTGTGTGTAATTATTTTGTGCCTTTGCCCTGCAGTGGGACAGTGTATAGGCTGATACTTAACTCTTTTTTCTTTATGCACATAGATTTGAAAATTCACTTTGCAAAACTAAACTATAGTTACATATCGCAATGTAGAAATAACCCTTACAGACTTACCTTGAATGATGGGTCATTCAGATCAAGTGAGTTCTTATTTTGCCAATAATCCCCCCCCAACCCCCCCCCCCCTTCTGTGTTTGTCCAGAGCCCCCTATCTGCCGTACGCACGCGGTCAAAGCGATGGGATCAAGTAGCCTATCCTAGGTAGGTACTGGTAGAGACAAAAGTGTTAAAAGACATTTAGGTATTAAAAAATTCACACAACATCTCATACATTGAGCTGACTCCGTACTAAGTAGCTTAAGCACTTGTGTTACAGATATCAGATACCAGAGGATTACAAATATAATACTTAAATACATATAAAACACCCACACACTGAACAAGTGTTCATCAAATGAATGTTTGTCCTGGGTGGGGATCGAACCCACGACCTTTGGTGAGGCAGGGTCACTATTAAATGCACCACGTTTACATCTATTTGTAGGTAGGTAAAGTAAAGTAAAGTATCAGCCTATATACTGTCCCACTGCAGGGCAAAGGCCTCCATCATAGAAATCAAGTTATCACTACTATGATGGGATTAGGCTTAATCACCACGCGTGCCTAATGCGGATTGGTGATCACAAACCCGAGCTATGTTCGAAAAATTCGAAACATACTTTTGCTCGACCCGGGAAAACCTTTGTAGGTAGGTACTTAGTTAAAATTATTTACAAGCGCGTTCGGTAAATTTGAAATATTGTATGTATTAGTATTCGAATCTGTATTTTAGTTGTTATGTTTGTTTGTTGGTAAAATTAATTTGATAATTAGTTCCTTACTACTTTTTGTTTAAGATAAGTACAGGATATTCATAGTTTAGGCAGCGAACTAAAATTGTCCGTTATAAGTAGACTTTTGATTTAATTGTTTTGACGATTTTTCAATAAAGTTTATTTATTTATAGGTAAGCTTAGGTGTTGCAGATGTCCATTGGCGGCGGTGATCACTTACCATCAGGTGAGCCGCCTGCTCGTTTGTCCGCTATAATGTAAAAAATGCTTGACCCAAAGGTTGACTGGTAGAGAATGCCTCTTGGCATTAAGTTCGCCTATTGTACGAAGTTTTGTGCAATAAAGTTTTTAAATAAATAAATAATAATTATTTATAAGCAGTTCCCGACCTTTGGCAAATGAAGCGAGTAGTGCGCTTGCCATTAGGTGATCCGTCTGCCCGTCTGCCACCTATTGCAATAAAACAAATTTCAGCCTATAGGTAGGTATGCAGGGCAAAGGCCTCTACCACCAAACCAAAGAACAAAGAAATCAAGTCATCGCTACTATGATGGGATAAGGCTTAATCACCACGCTTGCCTAATGCGGATTGGTGATCACAAACCCAAGCTATCTGGCTCGAAGCCAGTCATCATCATCATGTCAGCCCACATCCACCCACTGCTGAGTATAGGCCTCTTCTTTATTACGCCACTCCCTACGGCCACCAGCCAGCCTCATCCACTGTTTCCCCACCACCCTTACAATATCGTCGGACCAACGGGCGTGGCGTCGAAGCCAGTAAAAAAAAATGTTTTAGCACTTGTCTAGACGAGTGTACGTGTACAATAAGACCGCGACTATCAGCCAGCCGCAGCTAAGTAAAGAAAATGTTATTTTTGACGACCGGACCCTCCGCCTCGGGCCGTACGCCGGACACTCCGGACCCTCCGCCTCGGGCCGGACGGACACCGGACAGAGGGGCCGTCAAAGATACTTGCTGTAAAACTATGAAAAAGGTAGAGCCACTGAGTATATCGATAACTGCAGGCTCAATTGGCGTAATAAACCATTTTGGCCAAATCGAGTTTTATATACCATTTTAATTTAATCAGATAATTAAAATTTATCTCTATCGATTTGTACATCCGAAATATTGGAGTTCGCTAAAACATGGTTTTTACACCCCAAAAACTGGGTGTACAAACCCAAAAATTCTACATCTAATGGTCTTTACGCCATCAATTAGTTGCAAAATGTTTACTAAAAAATCATATTTAGGTTTAAGAATGTTTTATCTTGGTAATTTTTTTATAACTTCTAAACTAAAAAGTTACGAATTTAAAACAAAAAAATAATAGATTTTTTGGCTCTCCTGAAAAGTAGGGTTTTGGTTTCTATTTTTTTTTTTATTTTGGTCGCAACCGATTTCGTACACGGTAGAAATAGTTTTCGTATCTGGTTACGAAGCCCTGGTTGCGTACGCGGCCGATGGGATTCATTATTTGTACCAAAAACTATACCTGCCTATTTTAAGCTTGGCATATCCGTAGAAAAGATAGTTTTTATAACAATGATATATCATTGTTATAAAAACTACATACATTGTTATAATAACTTGACGACCCGGTTGGTTCAGTGGTAGTGAATGCTGCGTCTAAACCAAGGGTTGCGGGTTCGATCCCCGCACAGTACAAACATTTGTGTGCATGAACATGTCTGTTTGTATTGGTCTGGGTGTTTTCTATGTATTATAAGTATGTATTTACAAAAGAAAAGTATTATAATATGTATATATTTGTAATCCCACTGTTGGTTCTGATATCTTTAACACAGGTGCTTCAGCTATACCTATCTCAGAGTCAGATCAATGTATGTGATGTAGTGAAATATTTATAAAAAAAAATAATTATAACTATAGTTCAGATACAGATTATCGTAGCCTTGTCTTAAGATGCTACGTCTAAGAACAATAAGGGGGCATCTCTCCCCCATCAATGTTGAGCAAACAGTGATTAGCAGAGTTCAAGCCATTTGTATGCTTATTAGAGGGAAGGGACACTTGACGCGCGTCCCCGAGACGAGGGCCGTGGGTTCAATGCGAGAGAGGTAGCGGAACATCAAAAAAAAATGCCGATGGTATGTATTAACAACATAGGTATTATAATACATATTTAAAACAGTCAGGTCAATGTTCATACAATGTTCATACATAGGTACATCACACGACATCTCATGATGTTGTGTGTGTGAATTTATTATTCATCATCATCATCATTTCAGTCAATAGACGTCCACTGCTGGACATAGGCCTCCCCCAAAGTTCTTCACACAGATCGGTCCTGTGCCACCCGCATCCAAGGGACTCCCGCGACTTTCACTAGATCGTTGGTCCACCTGGTGGGAGGCCTGCCACGGCAGCGGCCTCCTGCGCGTGGCCTTACCCAGAAGTAGCCTATTTCACTCTAGCTTTAAAATGTTTGAAGTTGTACTCATTGGGAAAAAACAGACGCGGGAAGGGTGTTCCATTCCTTGGCAGTACGCATGACAAAAGAGGAGGAATATTAACGAAAGTAAAAGTATCAACCTATATAATTGTCCCACTGCAGGGCAAAGGCTTCCATCATAGAAATCAAGTTGAGACTTGATGAATTAATCTTCAACATCATACGCAAGCAGACCTAATAGCCCTCGGTCCTGTCAACCCTGAGTGGCAAAGGCAGGGTTAATTGACATTTGTAACCCTTCACGGAATTTAGTCACGGATGTTAACGACGGCGGGATATCCGGCAGGTGAGGTGTTATGTGTGCCGCGGCTGTTATGACGTTATGGTTATCGTAAAATCAGTTTATATACTTACTGTCCCACTGCAGGGCAAAGGCCTCCATCATAGAAATCAAGTCATCGCTACTATGATGGGATTAGGCTTAATCACCACGGTTGCCTAATGCGGTGCGGTGATCACAAACCCGAGCTATGTTCGAAAAATTCGAAACATACTTTTGTTCAACCTGGGATTTGAACCCAGGGCCCCGAGGTTACAGACCGGTACTTAAACCACTAGACCAGCGGAGCGTTTAGTCTATGACTTTAAGAAATTCGCATGAAAATATTTGAAGGGGCTATATCGACGAAACTAGCGCCGCCAACCTATTTACACTGATTGTGGCGACAATACGATATTTGTTTTAAGAAAGTAAAACATTACAGACTTAGATGCAAGTAAATTGGATTTTTCAAGACGCATACAACATTTTTAACACGCGACAAGTAAGTAACAATAATGTAAATTATTGCTAAAAGTGGCCATTTTTAGCAATAATGAACATTATTGTTCCTTGCCACGTGAAAATGTTAAACGGTTTTATTGTAAACAGACGTATATTGCAGATTTTTTTTTCATACAACGTCGGTGGCAAACAACCGCCGTAAAAACCTTAACACCCCTTTTTTGGAAAAATATCCGCCTCAACTTCTCCTTTAAACCTCAAAACAGACATAAAAGAAAAAAATATTACGAGCAAAGTCTAATTATAAAAAGAGCTTTTAAAGCTTGCAAGATCACGATGGTACAAGTTCGAGCGTTACAAAGCTTAAAGCTTGTTACAGTGTGCTTTGGGGAAAAGATTGTACAGATAGATAGGGCGTGTATAGTTAGATAGATAAGTATCTTTTCAATTTTGGTGGGATTATTTAGGTAGAGGCATTAGAGAAATGTGATTTTTTATTATAGCTGGCAAACGAGCGAACGGCTCATCTGATGGTAAACAATCCCCGTTGCCTTTTACAATACCAGAGGCATCACAATTACTATACTCTGGTTTTTAATCATGTGGAGTAAACTGGCAGATGTCAGTGGGTCATCCACATACATTATCACTTAATTTAACAAATACAAAATGTCAAAATGCATAGAAATTAACAACTTGCTTTGACTTAATAGAGTCTTAAACCTTCGACTTTGTTAAAAATAGTCTCCACAGAATCCTTAGGACATTAAAACGCTAAACACCGGCGTTTTATTGAGTGACTGTGACTTCGACTGTTGACTACACTTTATCAGCATAACACTTGACATTGGCAAAATTAAATGTGTCGTGAACACAATACAGGCCATATAACAAATAAAAAAAAATAGAAACTTGTCAATTTCATCTGTCAGTTTACTTCACAATGTGAAGTTCACATTATTAAAAACCAGAGTACACCACAGAGTACCTACATTGTATGGAGTACACAGGGGGTTCTAACCGTAGGAGTCCCGGCTCGACCGGAGTGATACCATGGCCTCACAGAAGACCGGCGTGAAGCGTGGCTCTCCCACGGTTAAATGCCTTATTTTATGCCTTTTTGGGTCTTACGACGTAACAAATAGTAAAGGTAACAATGGCGGCGCTATAAGACGAACAAGCGCCATAAATATGCAAACAGAAAAAAAAACTTTCAAAAAGAAAGAAAAAAAATCACAATCATTTTCAATGAGTTTAACAGACGAGTAAATTCCAAAGACATTTTTCCAAAAACAATGGAGTATTTGCGAGGGGAGTTAAATATACAAGATTGAAACATTCCGTTCTTGGAGATTATTTATTTCATTGAAAGATTTGGGTGGATACGCCGAGAAAAAATGCGATTTTTTAACAAAAAAAATCACACAACATCGTACAGTCACACATCAGTTAGGTTACCGCAACCTGTCAAATTTCCTCAATTGATATTCAACCTAATGTGTAGGTATGATAGTAAGATAAAATAAATAGATAATATATAAATAAATAAATTTATTGAAAATCATTTTACAAGGAATACTTATAATCTACCTAATACTAAGAAGCTATTTTTAGTTGGGTGCCTGAACTAGGTAATCCTGTATCTCAGGCGAAAACTAAAACTAAAAGAAATGGTCTTACATTAATATTAATTTGATTTTACAATAATTTGATTTCATGTAAACAATTTCTATAATAATTAATATGGTTTTGACATCGGATTTATGTGTTGTTCTACTTACACTATTTCTGAAATTATCTAATCTAACAGGTAAGCAAAATGTTGAATGAGTACCTAAATCAACCTGACGATCACTTATTAGTAGTGGGCGTTAATAGTTATAACCATTAAATTAACACGATAAAAAAAAATACCCATTAACAATGTTAAGAAAAATTCCCGTAAAAAGCTAAATTTCACTTTTCGTAATTCTTTATGTAGCTTCTTGCACTACAGCATCACCTAGTGGATTCGTGCGGAATCAGCTAATATGGCGCCGAGAATGCGACGATGCGACGAAACTCAGATAGATGGCACCAATGGCGGTAGTGTTAAAACTGTTAAAAACTGTATTTACGGAGTGAGAGAAAATGACGTCTATTAGAAACAAAATATGGTTCATTATTGTCCGAGAGAAAAATTAACTGAAAATAAGTTAATGTTAATTCGTCTAGTGGTGTGTTAAATTTAGTGATTTGGTATTTTTATTGAATGAGCTAAAAATAACCTTTGGGTGAAATTAACTTAATTCGTTGAGTTGGTATTTTTATTGTTTATGCGAAAAAAATACGTTTTGTGAAATTAACTGATTTCGTGTAGTTTGTTAAAATTACGTTTTGTTAAAATTACGTTTTGTTAAAATTATTGAATCCGAATTTGCTTTCATGGCGTCGGTATTTTATTTCAGTAACAGAATTTATGTTGTTTCGTGAGATTCTGATGAATATGTGGTTTCGTAAGATTTTTAAAAACTGTTGTTTCGTAATATTTGTTTTGTTTTGAACTTTACTTGAAAAGTACCTAATTGAACTTAGGAGTCTGTGAAAATAATTATTAGTGGTGGGTGCGAGGGGGAGGGGGGGAGGGAGGGGGATGAGGGGGGGGGGAGGTTGGGAGAGGGGGGACAGGGGGGTGAGGGGTGTGAGGGGGGGTGAGGGGGGGGGGTGATACAGGAAGATAGGAAAAGGAAGGAAGGTTGGCATTCGGCAAACGGTAACGGGTCAAAGTTTCTTAATTTTGTCACTTTTTTTTTTTTTTTTTTTTTGCTCGACTTGGCGGGAGCACTGCCGTACTGCATACTAAAGTAATAACAAATAACAGTTAAGATAGCCGGTTATTTTTAATTAGCATTAACTATTCACATGTTAAACAAAATTAACATTTAATCCCAAGTCTATCACTTATGCAACAATAGCAACCTACATTTAATTTTGATGACATCACTATATCTTGACTTACTCTACATTCATAGCAAAAACGTATATTAAGCAAAATAACTAACACAAAGTCTACAGTTATAATAAGATTACAATTTTGATTAAGAGAAGAAAAAAGATGAGAGTCGCTTGAAGAAATTTGACAGTTTTGTATACCGACTTTGATGTGTGGCTGTACTTACATTGTCCTGACTCCGTACTTAGTAGCTTAAGCACTTATGTTACAGATATGATATCAGACAACAGAGGATCACAAATATAATACTTAGATACCTATATATATATATATACTACACCCAGACACTGAACAAAGACAAGTGCTCATCTCACGAATGTTTGCCCAGGGTGGATCGAACCCACGACATTTTGAGGCAGGGTCACTACCAAATGCGCCATCCGGCCAGTCAATACTTATCACAATACTTGTCAAAAAGACCAAGTCTCGCAACTCAGTTGTTCTACTGTAAAAAGTTGTGAGATCCATGTAATACCAAGTCGGTTAGTAATTTATTCAGTCCCTTTAACGTTAATAAAGTGTTAAATATATATTATATCAACTCGGCTATCGCATGAAAACACAGTACCTATGTACTTTGGTATTACATGGATCTCACATTTTTTTACGGTAGAAACAACTAAGTTGCGAGACATGGTATTTTTGACAAGTACCTACTTATTATTTTTTATAGATAGGATTTACTTAATAGTAAGGCCATTGGTAATTAGAAAGCCTTCAATGAAAACATAAAAAAAAAGTAGATACCTTTACATAAACATTTTTTGAGGCGCAACAATCCTCGACGTGATGTCATCTTAATCCCAGTAACAAAACAATATTACTAATAATATTGTCTTGTGGAATAGTTTAGCTGCGGCAGTATTTCCTCACGGCTATGACTTAGGGACCTTCAAGAAACGAGCGTACTCCTCGCTTGCTCGTTTGCCGCCTCTAGTATAAAATAAAATTAAAAAAAATGATTCAGGGGCATGTCCATACAACTCCCCTCCCCTCGGAACTCTCGACTCGTGAAATTGAAACCATCCTCCCGCATGATTCGGTGATCGTTATATTGCGTCTCTCTCTACGCTAAGATATGCTAATGAGATAGACAATGAATAAAAATAATGTAAGCAGTAGATAAAAAATGAAGCACACGCCAAAGCGCGGCGTATCCATACTAAAATAATGTTTGAGTCGCTAACCCAAAATTATATAAGTATATTTTTTTAATGTGATTGGTAGCAGATGAACAGACGGATCACCTGATGGTTAGCGTTGATGATGCTTATTTACAACCGCAGCACCAAGAGTCACACGTGCGCTGCCATCCTTTAACCCCTTTTCCCCCCAATTGGGCCTCCGGTAGAACTCAATCGGCGAAACACAGCTTTACGTCGGTCTTTTGTGAGGCCGTGGTATCACTTTGGTCAAGACTGCCCATTCATTCCGAAGCGTGGCTTTTACAAACTTTAAAATCCGCATAAGGTAAGCGTGGATAAAGCTTAATTCCATCACAGTAGCGATGACTTGATTTATATGATACTAGCGGCCGCTCGCGACTCCGTCCGCGTGGAAAAGTAACTTTTTACCCCCCTTTCAACCCCCTTTTCGCAATAAAAAGTAGCCTTAATGTCCTTTCTCAGGGTCTAGATTATCTGTAAGGTACAGGCGCCAAGGAAGGCCCACTTAATTTCAAAAATTTATAAAATATTGCAGATAAGTAAAATAATGAAAATACGTAATTAAAGTTGTAATATATTTATTTGAGAAAACGATAAATCAAAAAAAATAGTACAGTTTTTAATCATTTAAATGCAATTTTGAACATTTTTTGAAAACGTGTTAATGGGCTAACTTAGGAAGCTGGTCGCTTAAGATGGCCCGAAAAATATAATGAAAACTTAAATATTACAAGCACTTCAACATTTTTAAAAATTAAAATACAAAGCAAAAAAACACATCCTTCTCATAACATTATTCATAAAAAGGCATAAAATCAGCGAGAAATTTAAATGTGGGCTATCTTAAGTCTATCAAACTAAAAACCAACTATAAAATAAAACAAATCACTAAATGAAGTCAAATTTGGACGTAGAAATAAACTCTGAAAGTAACTTTACAAAAATAAAAATATATTACCTAGTTCTTTTTTCAAAAAAGTTTAATTTTAGTTGGGCTATCTTAGGAATACTGAAAATTCACTTTGAGATCAATCATATAAAAACTATACTAGTTACGCTACTATCATAAATGGAGTATCCTCCTAACAAAAAAAAATATCTGTAAAGTATCCCAATCAAAAGTTAATTAACTTAACAGCATAATCACAACTTTAATTGCAATCTGGACCTGGGCTATGTTAGGGTATTATACTATGGGCCATGATAGGAAATTACACCCCGGATAAATATAATCCAGTAAAAATACAAAACCGGTAATAAAATAATAGCACTTACCTGTAGTTCGACAGTAAATAGTTCAAACTATGAATTGTTACCTTTTATATTAAACAGATTTGCTCTAAATTTACTAATTTTCAAAAATATTTACTTAAAGGAGGTTATGAAACGTGTATCGTCTTGACATGACCAAATGAACTGTGGTCTATCTTCAAAATGGCGACGCGCGCGAGTGAAACATGCTTGCAATATTGTCTGTGGCACTTGTAGCATAAATCAGCGAAATTTCAAATGATTCGAATAATCATAACTGTATTTTTTTTTAAAGTGGGCTATCTTGGGAGCTGGGCCATCTTTGGCGACACTACCTTATACCAAATTTCATTTAAATCCGTTGTGTAGTTTTGGCGTGAAAGAGTAGCAGGCAGACAGACAGACAGAGTTACTTTCGCATTTATAAATTAGTATGGATATTAATTGTGGGAGAGCCACGCTTCAGCATGAATGTGCCGGCTCGATCAGAGTGATACCACTGCCTCACAGAAAACCAGCGTGAAGCAGCCCCAGAGTTTCGCCGAGTGAGTGAGAGTACCGGAGGCGCACCCGGGAGGGAAAGGGGATAAAAGGTTGGCAGCGCACAGTGACTCCAATTGTGTTGCAGGTGTCCATGAGCGGCAGAAATGTGATCCGCCTGCTCGTCTGCTACCTATAACATAAAAAAAATATGATGGAAGATAGATAGATAGATAGATACTCTTTATTGCACAACACATTACAGAACTTAATGCTAATTGTAATTTACAAATACAATATCGGCGGCCTTATCGCTAATAGCGATCTCTTCCAGACAACCTTTGGGTAGAGGAATAATGCAGCGAATTAACAAGGGGTAAGGCAGTGCAGATCTTTTATGTAGGTAATAAGATAAATACATCATAATAAATACATAAATGCATACTAGTAATAAATTAATACGAAAGCCTTTGTCCTGCAGTGGGACAGTATATAGGCTGATTTTACCATAACCATAACGGCATAACAGCCGCGGCGAAGCACATAACACCTCACCTGCCGGATATCCCGCCGTCATTAACATCTGTAACTTAATTCCGTGAAGGGTTACAAATGACAATTAACCCTGCCTTTGCCACTCAGGGTTGACAGGACCGAGGACTCATAAAGCCAATAACAAACGTTCATCATCATCAATCAGCCAATAGACGTCCACGGCTAAACACTCGACGATCGTGGTCCAGCGCCATCTATTGGTACAGAATGGAACTAATGTTTGACGACCCGTTTAGCGCAATGATTTGAGCGCCGGTTGAGACGTAAGGGTCGAGGGTTCGATTCCCGCACCAACACAAAATGTTTGTTGATGAAACAGATATTTGTGTTGGGTCTGGGTGTTTGTGGTTCCTTCGTTGTTTCTGGTTTCCATAGCACAAGGGAAAACTTTAGTTTGGGGCCAGGACAATGTATGTGATGTTGTCTCAATTTAATTTAGGTAATACTTTAATGTCCCGGATCATAGTGAAAGTTCAAAGTGGGCCTTTCGTGAACAATCATCATCATCATCATTTCAGCCAATAGACGTCCACTTCTGGACATAGGCCTCCCCCAAAGTTCTCCACACAGATCGGTCCTGTGCCACCCGCATCCAATGGACTTCCGCGACCTTCACTTAAAGTTTGGCAGCGCTTTTGAGACAATGGTGTTGCGAGTGTTTATGGGCGACGGTAATCGCTTACCATCAGGTGATTCGTCGGCTCGTCTGCCACCTATCACATTAAATTGTATAATTTCTGTAAAGACTAACGAATGAAACTAGCGCCGCCAACCTATTTACACTGATTGTGGCGAAAATACGATCTTTTTGAAGAAAATAAAACATTACAGACTTAGATCCAAGTAAATTGGATTTTTCAAGATGCAATTACAATATTTCTAACACCCGACAAGTAACAATAATACGTGTGCGCGTCTCAGAGCTGTTTCGAGGAAGGAGTCCGGCCACTGGCTACAAGCCTACCCGTCTGTGAACGTGGGCATCCTGCTGGACTCGGAAACCCTCCGAGTCGCTGTTGGCCTACGTCTCGGTGCTGAGGTTTGCATCCCACACAGATGCTCCTGTGGCAACACTGTTACTGCTTTGGGGCACCACGGGCTCTCGTGTGTACGTAGTGCCGGCCGTTTCTCTAGGCATTCTTCTTTGAATGACATTATCCGTCGGTCGCTTGCCACCATCAATGTGCCGGCAAACCTGGAGCCGAACGGCATTTCACGTGATGATGGCAAGAGGCCAGACGGAATGTCTCTCATCCCTTGGAGGATGGGACGTGCCCTGGTGTGGGACGCTACATGCGTTGATACCCTGGCACCTTCCCATCTTCCCGGGACTATGAGGAGTGCCGGAGCCGCGGCCGAAGCTGCAGAGAAACTGAAAGCTGCCAAGTATAGGCATCTATCCGGTACCTACCACTTCGTAGCTTTCGGTGTCGAAACACTGGGCCCGTGGGGTCCCGATGCTCTCTCTTTCTTTCGAGACTTAACTAAGCGCTTAGTTGAAGTCACGGGAGACCCAAAAGCTGGCAGCTACTTCGCCCAGCGAATTTCCATCGCTATCCAACGAGGTAATGCTGCCAGCATTTTGGGAACATTGCCACAAGGGCCTACTTTGTTTTAACCTTTTTCTTTTTTTTGGTAGGTAGTTTATTTTAGCTTTAGATTATAGTTACTGTTTTTTCTTTTGTGCTTCCCTTTGTCCCAATTTTCTATAACAAAAGTTAGCACCAATATAAATTCAGCCCACCTACATTTTAGTATGGCATTAAATTTAAGACATAAATTTAGCAAACTTAATTGCAAACTGAATTTATAAAGTCCAGGTTATAAATTCTTATCTCCACCCAAGAAGGAGGTGACACATCACAATAATGTTAATTATTGCTAAAAACGGCCACTTTTAGCAATAATTGACATTATTGTTACTTGTCGCCTGTTTTATATATTGTGTTGCATCTTGAAAAATTCAATTTACTTTTGTCTAAGTCTGTAATGTTTTGCTTTCTTAGAAAATATCGTATTTTCGCCACAATCAGTTTAAATAGGTAAGCGGCGCTAGTTTCATTCGTTTAGCCCCTTAAGTAGCTCTTAACTAGTGATTTTTGTGCATCAAGTATTCCCTCCTCCTAATTCCTGCCCTCAAGTCATTCCCATTGCCCTTCCAGTTCAATTGTTTCCTCCTTCTTACAATCCTGGGTTTTTCGCGCGGGACGTGAAACGGCATCTCAGCAGGCCTTCAGGGTGAGAGTGACAGACTCAATGGACACTTTGTCTGTTCTTTTGTGCCTGTCAATCTCATATTTGGATCTCACGGCTTCTCATCTTGAAGTCCTTAATAAAAAAAATATATAGGTATATTCTACCTATAAAAAATCCGACAATGGATTACACACTTTTAACTTTTTTTTGTCAAAACACCCCCTTGAAATTCGTCAACCCTACAGGCATTCCAGGCGCGAGAACAATTTATGACGGGTCGTTTCTACCCCCGAGATTTTAGGGTTAATTGAGGTATGGCTGAAATGAAATTTGAGGGTATTTTTAGGGTTATTTCCTAAATGAAGCGTGGAAATTAAATGTATTGAGAATATTAAATGAAAAATAAGATATTAACAACTGTTTTATGAGACTCACTAGTCACCTCAAAGGCGGAAAAAGTTCATTAAATTAAAGAAATGAAATGAAATATTCTTTATTCAATTTAAGTCCATAGAGAACGTTTATGAATGTCAAATATTATGTAAGCTACCACTGGTTCGGAAAGTAGATTTCTACCGAGAAGAACCAGCAAGAAACTCAGTAGTTACTCTTTTCAAATTTATGATCATTACAATTTTTATTGTGATACTAATAAAAAAGCTTAAAAGCTTAATGTATAATATACTAGCTTTTGCCCGCGGCTTCACTTGCGCCCCCCATTACCCTAAAATGTGGAGGGGGGGGGGGGGTTAGAAAGGGGTGAAAAGTAGCCTATGTTACTCTCCATCCCTTCAACTATCTCCACTTAAAAGATCACGTCAATCCGTCGCTCCGTTTTGCCGTGAAAGAAAGACAAACATACAGACAGATACACTTTCCCATTTATGATATTAGTATGGATTAGAAGATAGATTTAAAGGGAAGTTATACACGAACCAAACTCGTTCGGTCGGTTGTTCGGGAAAAACCTGTTTTTCTCGAATATAATCTGGACATCTTTAAGGCAAGAGTGAACAGGCATCTTCTAGGCAAACGCGAGTCATCCTAGACCTCATCGTCACTTTCCATCAGGTGCGATTGTGGTCAAGCGTTGGCCTATAGTTTAATAAAAAAAAACAACAGCAGTAATCAGGACAATAAGGCGGTCTTATCGCTTGTAGCGATTTCTTCCAGACAACCTTTAGGTAGAGGAAAGATATCATCTGTATTAATACTTATTTTTTGGAGTAATTTGTAAAAAACTTGAGCTAAAAATATTATTAATACATTAGACTCACTCAGCGAAACACATCGCAAGCGCTGCTTCACGCAAGTGGTATCACTCCGATCGAGCCGATCCATTCATGCCGAAGTGTGGCTTACAATATAAAAGATTCCAATTTCATCTTTCTTCTTACTGTATGACTACATTAGCTAGTCTTAACCCGCCCTACACGGGGTCAAAATGACCACTACATGGGGTGTCCACCCCCTCCCCCCCAGCGCCATCTGGCGAAAAACGAGAGAAAAATTACGCGGGGGTCTGGGCTGAGTCAATTAGCGGGTCTGGGTTCTGTGACACAGCGCGAGAAACGGCAGTGATGTAAGTTTATACTAGGTAGGTAGGTAGCTTCGTGCCAGATAAACTTGCAATAAAAGTCATTCACCCCACTTGCCACTTGTACCAAGAAATCGTCAAAATTCGCGATACAGATCGCTTTCCATACTAAACTGTCGATAAAATTACATTTGTCGTGTTTCATAGTCCTTGACGTGCGAACTTTAAATTCAAAAATAGGTCTCGAACTTTCACGTTTGGTACTATGAAACACGGCAAATGTAATTTTATCGACAGTTTAGTATGGGAAGCGATCTGTATCGCGAATTTTGACGACTTCTTGGTACAAGTGGGGTGAATGACTTTTATTGCAATGTTATCTGGCACGGAGTATAGATCCGAGCAGCTCAGAACCGGGAACTTTGGCGGAAAAGAAAGGAGGCCTATACTCAACAGTGAGTACTGCCGGGCTGATGATGATGATGACGATGAGGTAGGTGTTTCCGAGCAGATGCGACCTAGTGATCTTCAAGAAAAGGGCTTATCCCTTCCTTAAGACAACGCATTTGTGATGCCTCAGGTGTTGCAGATGTCCATGGGCGGCAGTGATCACTTACCTTCAGGTAAGCCGTCTGCTTGTTTGTCCGCTATAATGTAAAAAAAAAAGGTACGTACAGCCACACATCAAGGTATACAAAACTGCCAAATTTCTTCAATCGATTCTCAACTTACTGGCATGCACGTTAGGTTGAATATCAATTGAGGAAATTTGACAGGTTGTGGTAACCTGGTGTGTGGCTGACTGTACATGGCATGGCGCCCGCCTGCGACTTGTAGCGTGGAAAAATATGGATATACCTACCTACAGGGCGTTTGACGGCCATGCTCCATAAATGGAAAGTACCTTTAATATTGTAGATGAAACATTTTAATACCTAAAATAAGACATTATTTTAATTTCAAAAACAATCTAAACTACATTCATAGATTTTTAACTAATTACACGGTTGAACCGGGAATCGAACCCACTACACGAAAAAAATCTTACATTTTTAATATGATGATGATAATGATTAATCAATTTATCAAATACTTACTCAGAATGAGTCCCCTCCTGTTGAATACAAAGGGGAGGGGGGGGGGGGGGGGGCAGCGGTTCGTTCTACCGATTACGATGAAGGAGGAAAGTGGGGGGGGGGGGGGGGGGGGTCCAGCAGCTCGTCATATCGCCTACGACGGGTTGGTGATCTAGATCGGTGGCTGGCTTGGTAGCATACCAGCATCGCTCTCTTTCTTCACTGCTATCTCGTGATATTGTGGTACACCGAAAACGTCACCCGTACAAAAAATTGCGGCTGTTTTATCTGTAATTTTAGCTTATTGAATTACAAGCTTGGGAAGGCTCGATGCGACGTCTGTGGAATATCAAGTCATTTTCATTTGATTTGGTGACGGAAAAACAGGGCTAGTTCTGTAGTATCAGCTCCATCGTAGAAAGAGTCCCACTGCAGGGCAAAGGCCTCCATCATAGAAATCAAGTCATCGCTACTATGATGGGATTAGGCTTAATCACCATGACTACTGCCTCATACGCCAAAAGTCGTGGGCTCGATTCCCACCCTGGACAAACATTCGTGTGATGAATACTTGTGTTTGTTCAGTGTCTTGGTGTAATATATCGTCCTACGTAATATCAATTAAGGTAAGGGACAAATAGTGATTTTTCAGTATGAGCGAAAAACATTTATTTTTATTTTTAAAGTGTCATAACATTGTACATGTGTCGTATACAAAATCGATATATATACCAAAAAGCTTAAAATTTTGCGTTCTTTAATACTGTTTGGTAATAAAATTGGTATCTCTTATGGTTTCAATTATAGGTTGTCCCTTACATTATACTTTTTTTAAAATATGTCCTTTACACTAACACATTTTTCTAAAAAATCACTATGTGTTAACAATAAATAACGTAAAGGACATAACAAAAATATTTTCGTGGTGTAACTACCAACAAAGTTACTTTTTATCATTTACAGTTAAAGTAAACAGGCCCCCAAATATCACAAATTTAATATATTTCAATTCTTAAACTGAAATAATGCAAGAATATATTGATTAAAATGCAATGTAATCGATCATTAACCCGTTTTCATAATAAAATGAAAGTAAAATTGATTATTAGTTAAGATATACCATGAAGTACCTACTATGTTAAATCAGCTGCAGTGATAAATTTAAAATAGCTCTATTTTGTAAATGACTAGCTGTAGCCAACCCTTCGTCCGCGTAGAATTCGAAAATGGTTCTGAGGGGATGTTTAATTTTAATCCATACTAATCCATACTAATATTATAAATGCGAAAGTAACTCTGTCTGTCTGTCTGTCTGTCTGTCTGTCTGTCTGTCTGTCTGTTACTCTTTCACGCCAAAACTACTGAACGGATTTAAATGAAATTTGGTATACTGATGATCTAGACCCTGAAAAAGAACATAGGCTACTTTTTATTGCTAAAAGGGGGTTGTAAGGGGTTAAAAGGGGGGTAAAAAGTTTCTTTTCCACGCGGACGAAGTCGCGGGCGGCCGCTAGTAATAAATAAATAAATCATTTATTTCTCTTCACAAATAGGTCTCATGAGCTAGGACTAGTGTTTAAGTGCATGCAAGGTCTAAGGGTATGATGTTGTTATGTGTGTTTAAATTCATTATGATGGGAGGGTAGGTAAATCTCTCGGTGACTAATACTAATATTATAAATGCGAAAGTAACTCTGTCTGTCTGTCTGTCTGTCTGTCTGTCTGTCTGTCTGTCTGTCTGTCTGTCTGTCTGTCTGTTACTCTTTCACGCCAAAACTACTGAACGGATTTAAATGAAATTTGGTATACTGATGATCTAGACCCTGAAAAAGAACATAGGCTACTTTTTATTGCTAAAAGGGGGTTGTAAGGGGTTAAAAGGGGGGTAAAAAGTTTCTTTTCCACGCGGACGAAGTCGCGGGCGGCCGCTAGTAATAAATCGACGGTCCCTACGTATAACGCCGTATCTTCAAAACCTAAATTTTACAGGAGAGCGTTTTAAAGTTTTAAACATATGTTGCTCATGTTCTATTATACCTACAGTTATGAAATTTGGCACACTAGGTAAATAGCTGCTATAATGCGTAAAAAAGCTAATAATAAGTTTCTACGATAATTATTTATATACTATTTGTTACTTACTAACTTTTACGCCGGAATTAGTCAGACTACAAACAACGTAAGTGGTACAACCTATTGCTTACGGGGGACTTAAGTCATCAATCCTAACATTAACTGCCCGAAAGGTCATTTTACGCCGAATATAATATTCACATACGGGGTTTTAGGGTTTTCTATTTTTTGTTTCGATGCAATATATATATCAAAAAAGGCATATGAAACTTGGGAACAGCTGGATCTTAAATATTTTTTAGCTAAATTTAACAGAACAGGGACTGCTATATTTGTTATTAGTCTAATCTGTCCTAGCTGGGCAAAGGCCTCTCCCAAACCCCTTGGTCTCTGTTAGTAGCCAGCGTTTGGCAATCCAGTTTGTGGTGGTCTAAATCATCACGCCATCTTTTTCTGGGTCTGCCTCTCAACTAACGCCCATCTGTTGGCTTGTATAGTGTAACTATTTTAGTCCTACTCTCTGGGTGCATCCTACACACGTGACCTGCCCAGTTCCACTTCAATTTGGCGGATTTTTCGCCCACATAATATCTGTAATCTACGATGCGAAGCAAATCAGCCATAAAACAAATGCTCAGTACAAGAGCTACTTCGAATAGGACGCTGCGGCAACACTTAGTCGACTGCTACCCAATCTTGCTGGTCCAGAGGCCTCATGCCAGAGGCTATATGCTGGTATGGTACGATCGATAGCCATGTATGGAGACCCCGTGTTTTCCGGTTCCCTGATTAGCCGAAGTATCGCCATACTGCATTCATTACAGCTGGTGATGGCTATCAGGGATATACGTGGCTATCGCTCGTTCTCGTTTGAGGCGGCATGCATGCTGGTCTGTACTCTACCCTAGGAGCTTGATGCTAGAACCCTCTGTGCCAGGGTTATCTTTCCGGCTCACACAGATACTCTCGGGGCATGGATGCTTCGGGAGATATCTGTGCCGGATAGGAAAGGAACCAAATGCTACCTGCCTGTCATCATGACTAGGCAGACTATACACTCGCGGTATATGCTGCTTGGTTGGTGGAACGTAGAGTTCTCTGCGTCATTATTGGAGTCGACTTATCCCTGCCGACTGTAGTGCGCACTATGGTCGGGTGCAGGGTAGCCTGAGAGTCGATTTCTTCTTCTTGCGAGAGTGTCATGCTCCAGAATGAGGAAGCCCAGCGCGAACGTGAGCGTTTAAATCCCAGTTTAGGAGGAGGCATCATAGGGGAGGTTCTGCCGTTCTGCCTGTGGCTAGGGGCGTTTAGAATACTGCCAAGGTATTCCTGGTCTGTCGTAAAAGGCGACTAATCGGGGTTTTGAAGTACGTGAGCATACCCACTACTGGGGAGTGGCTTGCTCAGTGCTTTTAGGCATACTATGCTATGGGCGAACACGGCCATGGAAACGAGCCTCCACTAGGGAACTACGCTTTGCAGTCCAACGTTATATTTTTGCATATTGATCGACATAGCCGACAAAAGTGAGTGATATGTGGCATTTCTACAGAAGAAAGGTAGTAGCTGTTATGGTTCAGAGTAATATAGGATGCTCATACATGCTGCTGATATCGCGCTGGTAGACTAAGCGAAAGAGTGAAAGGAGTTCCTTAAAAAACGGTAGTCTAAGGTTCAATGTGGCAAAGACGGAGTGTATGGCTAGCAGTTTTACGGATCCCATGCATGTTTGCATAAATTTGAGTGCAGAGACCGATATAAGAACCTGGTATTAGTACTCTACTCGTCCAGTGACATTATTTGCGACGTCAAGGCGCACATTGACTCCGCGTGGGCAAAAGGGCGAGAGTTGACAGGCGTCATTTATGAACCTAATATGCCGGTTGAACTGAAAGGATAGGTATACAAATCCATTACCTGGCCGGTTCTCTCTCATATGGCAGTAAGTCTTGGCTGTACTTGAGCGATATAAGTAGGAGTTCCCACCACCAGTATCGTTCATCCGAACATGCTGCGATGGATATGTGGAGCTATGCGGCAAGATCGTGTGATATCGGATACAAGGCATCCTGCATTTTTGTGACATAACAGATAAATTGGAGCATGTCGTCCACGTTTTACGCAAACTGGATAGATGTAGGCAAATAATTTCTGGCCATGCCTCTATCGCCGGGTCTTGGTTGAAAGGAAGGATCAAAAAAGTTGGACTTGACGTCGTAGTAAGGGACAATGGGTGCAAAAGACTAGTCTGCGCAAAGTGGAGAAGATACAATAGGAAAGAGAACCCTGAACTTCAAAGCGCCAGCTTGGGACGCAACTGGGATTTGATACTAATTTGATATTAAATTTTGATGGCTCTTACATCATTGGCAAGAGTCATCCAAGCGGATAAAATGTGATTACCGTGGTAATTGCTGAGGGATTACTGGGATATCTGTAACAACTTGTGGCTAAGATGTGCTGGTAGTTTGTAAATGTGGCTGCGACGATGTGTGCAGTCATATCTAGCGAGAGTCTCACGGTACAACATCGTCTATCATTCATATCTATGCCGCCTACACTAACTGGTGGTGGTGACTAGATGAAGTCATATCCCAGAAGATTGCGCGTAGCCAACGAAACTCCATCGAACCAGGGACTTGTGTATTTGTTACTAAACAATGAACAGTTTTTTGAAAAAAAAAAAGCAATAAATTAATCAAAATACAACCCTTAAAACATTCATCAAGCTCAGTCATTATATTCGTTTACGACGTAAAATTACGTAAATGGTAATTACTAGCAACACTAAAATAATAGCTTCCATCGTAAAACATCACATCTGGTATATAGTAAGAACATTGATTTTAACTTTTCGGCGTAAAACTGCCCAAAAACCATATACGCCACATTGAATATTAAATTTCCCGCGTATAATAACTGAACTGCCACCTTCGCGTTGCTCCGTCTCGGGCGTAAAAGCGCTCAACTGGCACTAACGGGAAAGTATGATGGCAACATTCCGAAGTAGTAGACCGTTACTGCCATTACAGTATTTGTACGTTGGTCGTAGTGCACTTACGTACTTTGTCGTGCATCGATTTAGAGTACTTTTAGGCACATTTTCGACCTACTGTTTGAACTAATCGAAAGTTATCGTTCATTTCGGGGTTTTGCAATAAAAACATGCAAATACCTAAGGTGCCACTTGCGGCCTTATACGTAGGGACCGTCGAAATAAATAAATCATTTATTTCTCTTCACAAATAGGTCTCATGAGCTAGGACTAGTGTTTAAGTGCATGCAAGGTCTAAGGGTATGATGTTGTTATGTGTGTTTAAATTCATTATGAAGGGAGGGTAGGTAAATCTCTCGGTGACTAAAAGCAGGTTGAGATAATATTTATTAAATTAATTGGGGCAGGAGAGATTCTACTTACTTACAAGGATTTACAAAGATTTGAGGTACTTACTAACCGTGTATATGCAGCAAGTTTTGGTAAGGGTTACCTACATAATTGGTTTTATACATAATTATGTTTCTAAGAAAATAGAGAAATTATGAGATTTCTAGGATTTAATATTTGCCTAGTATAGACGGTGCCTTTCCTACGCTTATCTTGTACTAAAGTAGCGTCATTTTGGATTTGTCTATGTTTTTAGTACCTACTGTTTGCAGAACCAAGGTTTGGCACACCGTCAGGACGTCCCAGTATTTATAAAGGTCAGCAGTTGGGAATCGAAATGGTAGCCCCGCTGCCATTTATAGTAATTCTTTAACTTATATTGATAAGTATCAACAAATTATAACTATATTGCTAATAATAATTGTAAGCGAAATAAAAGTAACTTATTCAGATTTTTGACTGCTATGCCTATGGCCATTCTACTGGTAACACAAAATACTGTTTCAACAACATGCTTTTTCGGTAACAGGTATTTAATTTGGATAACCACAATCAATTTTTCAAATAATTCCAAGCATTTCTCGGTCAGTGGTATCATCTTTATTTGTTAGAAATGTACTTCGTTATTCCTTCGACTGCCAGACCCACCAGGATACTTTGTGCGTTTTATGAAGCTTGCCTTATACATACAATTTATTGTGCGTAAAGCAGCTTTCTTCTAGTCCACTACAATCTTAAGTTAAGTAGGTAGTAGTTGTAGTAGTAGTAGCAGCATTTTTTATTTGATTGAAACAGTTATATGTAATTTAAATTTATAATTCAAAATCGCCATTCATTTACGGGTTAACGGGGGATGAATTTCTATAAAACAAAAATCTTTCATTTCTATTAAGTAAATAATGTTTATGCAAAATCCTATTATTAATTAGCGGTTTTGACTAGCCGTCCGTTGTTCCATTAATCAGTCAGTAAGGACAAAGCATTTTATATGGAGGTAATAGTGTAACGGAGGTATTTATTAAAATCTGAAATAATTGTATGTACAGATAATAATGTAAAGGACATAATTTCATCAAATTCCGAATTGTAATGTTAACGTAAGGGACTCAATTATTATGTAAAGACTATTAGATAGTAATGTAACGGACATGTTCACAAAGTTCTGAAATAAAATTGTTAGCGTAAGGGACCCCATAAAATATTCGTGTAAATACACTACATAAAAAAAAACTTAAACAACCTTTACGCTCACCATATATTTAAAAAATATAAAGACGCGCCTTACCTTCAAAAATATGCTTTCTTTTAGAAAAATGTGACTTAAAAATGGTAACGTAACGGACAAAAACTTCAAGATATCAACATTTTAAGTATACCAATCGATAGAGCGTAAAATTTCCTATCGAACTGTATATATAACTCATTTTGTCAATTTTGTCCCTTACATTAATTGATATTACGTAGGACGAATGTCATTAAAGTATTCTATTTTTGTTTCCTCTGTTGTTTGATATCTGTAACACAAGTGCTTATGCTACTTAGTACGGAGTCAGGTCAATGCATGAGATGTGTGAATTTTTATTTTATTTTATTATTATTTAAATACTAGTGGCCCGCCCTCACTTCGCTTCGGGACCGTAATTCAGAAATGAGCCAATAGATGGCGCTGTGTCCAATTACATCGCGCAAGCGTTTCGTGTTTTCGGTTTACCTATAAGCCTTGTCGTTGTCTAAAGAAGTTATCTCTTTGTATATAGTATAGATTTGGAATCGTCTGTGGTCTGATATACCTATATTTGTAACACATGTGCTTAAGCTATTATGCGATGGTGTCATCATCATCAGCCTGTTGCAGTCCACTGCTGGACGCAGGTCGCAGGCCTCTCCAAATGCTCGCCACTTTGATCGATCTTCGACTACTCGCATCCAGCTCCAGCCAGCCCTCTTGCGCACATCACGCCATCTGGCCTGAGGTCGTCCTACAACGAATGATGGTGTACGAATGTATTACAACCAGTCAAATAATCTTATAAGAATCGGACACCCATTTCCATTTTCGATTCCCATTATATCCCCAAACGATGTCTTCTGTCCCCCTCGCAATATATCAAATCTTGAATATTGCGTTAGTCTGAACACATGTGTCTTTTAATATCGTGTATTTCCCTATTTCACTATGAATATAAGACTGCCTCGGTGGCGCAGTTGGCAGTCGAGTTCCGGGTTTGATCCCCGGGTCAGGCCAAAAATGTGTGCCTGAGTTTGGAGGATATATTATGAGTATTTTGGAATAGTTCAGACATCCCGTTGGTCTAGTGGTTTAAGTACCGGGCCATGAACTTGGGAAGCTGGGTTCGATTCCCGGGTCGAGCAAAAGGTATGCTACCAATTTTCAGAACATAGCTCGGGTTTGTGATCACCGCACCGCATTAGGCAAGCGTGGTGATTAAGCCTAATCCCATCATAGTAGCGATGACTTGATTTCTATGATGGAGGCCTTTGCCCTACAGTGGGACAGTATGATAGGTTGATACTTTACTTATACAGACATCCACATATTAGGTTACTACACCGTTCAATTTTAGGCGAAACACAGCGCATGCGCTGCTTCACGTCGGTTTTCTCAGAGGCTGCGGTGTCACTCTCGAGCCGGCCCATTTATGCCGAAGCGTGGCTCTCCCACGGTTAGTAATAACAGAGATAGTGCATTTTTGGTATTTTTTTATGTGGTACGTGGCAGACGAACAGGTGGATCACCTGATGGTAAGCGATTGCCGCCGCCCATAGACACCTGCAATACTAGTAGAGTCACAAATGCGCTGCTATCCTTTTACCCCCTTTCCCCCTGATTGGGCCTCCGGTACCCTCACTCACGCAGCGAAACACAGCGTATAGACGCTGCTTCACGCCGGTTTTTGGATAGGCCGTGGTATTAGTCCACTCAAGCCGGCCCATTCATGCCGAGGCGTGGCTCTTCCATTGTAAGTAGATAGATAATTTATTATATAAGTACTCTTTATTGCACAAAATGTTACAGAACTTAATGGCGTTGGTCATATACAGGGTGTATCTGTGAACATTTACATCCCTTTAACCACGTGTTCTATCAACCATTCTGAACAACATTTGTTCAACAACTTTTCTAAAATCTTCGACTCCCCATACAAAATGACCAAGTCACGTGACCGACTTTGTATAGAATGATGAAAATTTTTTATGCGAATTTTCAAAAGTCATAGAACAAAATTTGCTTAGAATGGTTGGTAGAACACGTGGTTAAAGGAATGTAAACGTTCAATACACCCTGTATTATTTTACAGGGTGTATCTGTGAACATTTACACTGTCATTTACATTTTTTCTGTCATTTGTGATTGTATTTATTAATACAATCTCGTCGGTCTTATCGCTAATAGTGATCTCTTCCAGACAACCTTGGGGTAGAGGAATAAGTATGCAGTGAATATAAATTAAGTGCATTTTTGTATTTTTTTTGCTACCAACCCTTAACCCCGTATAAAACACCCTTGACCACATCATTAAAAATCTAGCTGAACGGAAAAGGCCCTGGACATTGGTCGAATCGCCGACGCCTGCGATTCTTTTTGATCAACCCCCATAACCCCCCTTCCCAATTACACAGGGCTGCAACGATGTATCGAGAAATCGATTTATCGATAATAGTGGCCCGCCCTCACTTCGCTTTGGGACCATAATTCAGAAATGAACTAATAGATGGCGCTGTGCTAAATTACATCGCGCAAGCGTTTTGTGTTTTCGGTTTACCTATAAGCCTTGTCGTTGTCTATAGAAATTATCTCTTTATAAATAGTATAGAAGATAGATATCAAAGTTTATAGATATCAAAGTTTAGTGTTGCTGAACTATCTAAACTACAGGGTGTGTCTTTTAACATTTACATCCCTTTAACCACGTGTTCAACCAACCATTTTGACCAACATTTGTTCAACGACTTTTATGAATTCGTCGAAAACTTATCGATTCCTCATACAGAATGACCAATGGTCACGTGACCAAGTTTATTTATTTAGTTTGTATGAAAAGTTGAAATTATTTGATGCCAATTTCCAAAAGTCAACAAATGTTGTTTAGAATGGTTGGTAGAACACGTGGTTAAAGGGATGTAAATGTTCACGGCAGTGACCACTCTGATCGAGCCGGCCCATTTATGCCGAAGCGTGGCTCTCCCACCTGAGAAGTATAGTCAACTCCAAAAATATGTATACACTTTAGGACCTTGTCACAATGCATAATGTATAAGAAAGAAGAAGTCGTTCTTATACATATGTATTGTGACAAGGTCCTAAAGTGTATACATATTTTTGGAGTTGACTGTACCTATGATTATCCATATCGATTAAATAATATATTATATTTAAAAATATTCGACTTTTTGTTCCTCCCATACAAAACGCCAATTATGAAACTGAATTTAATTTTAATAAACTTTGAATTATCCTTACATATGAATGTAAAGGACCTAATATATCGATAAAATTATCCATATCCATTAGCTTCGCACCCCCAGCCCTAGTCTTTTCAATTAACCGTCACAGATAGATGGATATCTGTTATTTATTTGGCGAGGGTTAGTCAACTCTAATCTGTATGGGATTAGAACGAATTTTGTATTGATTGTGTGGATGTATGAAATGTGTGTATGGGTGTTTAGAAAAAACGAAAGAGTACTTACCTATACTATGGTTTTTAAGGTTCCGTAGTCAACTAGGAACCCTTATAGTTTCGTCATGTCTGTCCGTCTGTCTGTCCATCTGTCTGTCCGTCTGTCTGTCCTGGCTCGTTCTCCGCCGTTTCTGCTCCGATTGCCACGAAAATTGGTGAAGAGATGCACGTATACCGATAATCCAAATATTGGTTTTTAAAATTATCGAAAATTAATTATATTTCACCCCCCCTCCCATACCATACAGTAAAACAATAAAGATATAGAGATGATTTTTTAACCTTAAACCTATTTGCACTACAAATAATCTTCCATCCCCTTCTAACCTATTCTATCCTTGTCCTTACTCAACAAGTCAAAAAGAATGATTAATGAGACCAAGGAGTTCGAAATTAAAGTCAAACAATACACCCTTAGCCAAGGGGTGGAAACTTTGAGGCTGCTTAGAGAAAGAATACGTTATTGGACTTTCAGTTTTTAGAAACAATTTTCAGATGTAATTATATCCCTATCCAATGATATCCACATTTCGACGATCATACAGATAGACACACGAAATATTTTTAATTTTTAACTATTAGCACAGAGACATTTTCGATTCCAAATCTATCTTTATATCATCAAACAAACAGTTTCATAAAAATTTAGGACCAGTCGTCACGCCTATTGTAGGTATTACGGGCTTAGATTGTTCGAAATAAACCAATTATTATTATTACAACTTGTCATCATTTATTATTATAGACAGGAATTAACGCAACGTAATTTTTTAAGGACAACCTAATAAATTAATCTAATAATCTCTCTAATATAATAATTTTGCTTAAGTATAATGCAACGCGAATATTTAAAGAACTATTTATCATCATTTGTTCCATAACTTTTAAAGGCGTGCGTGGGGTCGAAGCCCACACATGAGGCATCTTGACAATTTTGCTATAATCATGTACCTATTATTATTAGTATTGAGCTATTACTTAAGTATGTTACTATTTTTTTTGTGTCCATAAATGTTTTATACATTCATTCATAAAAAAAAATATTACGCAAAAGTTGTCGATTTCGGCGCTAGCAGGCGCGGCGGGCGCCGCGTGACAGCGCTGATAACGCTCCGACGAGCAATCTCTAAGACTTTACACATTTTACACTTGTCCCACTGATTTGTACGAGGATTGGGAGCGCTTGATACTTGATTTTTTGGTTCTTCGTAACGGGACTTGTATGGGCATTTTTTTATATTGAGGACAATCAAGATGACCCCACTCCGCCAGATGGTAATCGGCCGTGAGATCCAAATAAGAGATTGGCAGGTTTTTATGGATAGGTGGCAGACGAGCTGACCGATTACCTGATGGTAAGCGATTACCGGGGCCCTGGACACCTGCAACACCAGTGGCGCTGCATACCTTATGAAAAAAAAATGCGAAAAGAAATATATATTTCTTTTCGCATTTTTTTTGTCTCACAACACTAAATGTATTACTTAGTTAGCAGTGGAAAATTTAAATTGCTGATGTGCTTAAGCTTATTTAAGTTTAAAAAAATGGTTGATGATCTTCTATACTATTTATAAAGAGATAACTTCTATACAGACAACGACAAGGCTTATAGGTAAACCGAAAACACGAAACGCTTGCGCGATGTAATTTAGCACAGCATCATCTATTGGTTAATTTCTGAATTACGGTCCCGAAGCGAAGTGAGGGCGGGCCACTAGTTGTTAAATAAAAATGTACATGTTTGCCGAGTCTCCGACAGTCCAAAGAAGTGAGAAATAGATCTAGAATTATTAACCAGTGAAATGTGTAGGGGAAGTCCGGGAGAGTTGAACCACTTTTTACATATCATGTCGTAACTACTTGCTTATTGGGTTTAGTGAATCAATTATACACTTATGCAATGCGTTACTTTAGTAGGTACATTTGTGCATAATTGTATTGCTAATAAAATATGCAGGTAAAATTTTATTGCCATTTTTCAAAAAAATTAGACGTGAGTCAAGTCTCCCCACCAGCAGGGACACTTGAACCGGGGTATGGGGAGAGTTGACCCTATCATTTTTGTGGGAAATAAAAAATGGTTATTAACTACAACCACAGTTTCATTTATCTTATTTTATGCAATAATTAACTTATTTATAACCCCTGACGCAAAAATGACTGGGTGTTATAAGTTTGACGTGTCGGTTTGCTTGTCTGTGCGTGTGTCTGTTCGCGGCATCGTAGCTCCCAAACAGATAAACCGATTTGGATTTTGTTTTTTTAGTTTGAAAATTATAATAGTGTTCTTAACAAGGTTAGATGGCCGCCAACTTAAGATGGCCGCTACCACAAAGGCCACCCTTTAACCCCAGTAGAATCACAAGTGCGCTGTTGTGGCAGCGCTCTTGTGATTCTACTGATATTACAGATGTGTATGGACGGCGGCTATTGATTACCATCAGGTATATCGTTTGCTTGTCTGCCACCAAAAAAAACTGACTAGAGAAGACTGGTTTAGAAGTAGACAAACTGTCTGTAAATATAGATCTGTGAAAAATACACAACAGACAATGCCATATTATCTAGGTACCTACATAATTTATGGCTTTTTGCAAATCCACTTTTGTGTATTTATTACATTCGCATGCATTTTTAGTAGGATTGTATTGATTTGATTGTATTAAAAAATTGGTACAAGTTAGCCCTGCAAGTATAATATATTATATTAAGAAGAAAAAAAACCAGTTAATAAAGATTAAGTTATAATTTCTCTGCACAGGGAGAATTGAACCACTGGGCAAGTCTCCCGCAATCACTGTGGTGCAACTCTCCCGCTCACCCTAATTCTTCATTGAGGTGATGACAAAAAAAAAGCCGCTCGTCTAGTTAAAACACAATAGCACACGTCAAACTACGTTTATCTGGCTATATAATAATAGCAACAAACAATACCTACCTCAATAAATACGGCTGCAATCGCAAATCTTCTTAAAACAAAAAATTGCACTCCGTAGCAACAAAAACACGTTTGACATTGTCATTGACGAACAACATAGCTATGGTGTAAAATGGTTGCTGACTTATGATTGGCTTCTTACGTGCGACCAATGAACGCTTGGACGTTTTGTTCGCACTAAAATTTAACACATTTTCGAAAGGTGGCTCAACTCTCCCACCTGGGGAAGTCTCCCGGTTTTCCCCTACATACATATAACAATAATGTCGTTGGTTTCAAGAAAGAAGATATTAATGTTTATTTGGTACCAAAATAACACAAAGTAACAAAAAAATTCAACATTTAAAATAAAGGCACTGATCTGCCTACCCTTTCGCCACAAAATAATTACACACAGAAAGGAGGCTGCCCACTAAGAACTAAAAACGTGTCATGTACTCACACATGCGCACTAACGGGGAAATAAGCCTTTTCGACCACATTAATCCTAGCTAATGACATAAGATTGTCAAACTGTCGAGGTCTGTGGTAGAGGCCGCGCGCTTATGTACTCATGCAGGGCAACAACCCTAGCATATGTCAACGAACTCTTCTAAATTCAAAATCAGGCCGAGTCTAACTTCTGTGTGTAATTATTTTGTGCTTTCGCCTTAATAAAACTGACTGACTGACTTAATGAAACTGATTCTTACTTTCTTTACTTTCCATTTCCCTTCACATTCAAGGATCAAGACCGTTTAGCACCAGTATTTCCGCACGCCGTCTCCTTATCGCGGGGTTGTATTCTGAATTTAAATATTTAATTAAAAACTTGGCGCGGGTCTCCACCGTGCCCCGATCCGTAGGGACAGAGCGTAGGGTTAAAAATTATGTTATGATTGTGCAATGTGCAACCCTGTATATGCTATGTATTTGACAACACAATGTATCGATACATTTGGTCAGGCTGAGTGTATTCAATAATTTGACCAACATGGCGGTATCGATGTTATTGGACACTGTGGCTGTATCCACCTATTTGACAGCCTTGAATGTAGCTAGCTATGGCAATAAAGACTTTATTCTATTCTATAGAGGAACTAATGTCCCGAAAATCTCAAAGGCTCTCTAGTATGTAATAAAGCTAAATTCCATCTGTCCCAAAAGGATGAAGCAATCACGCCCCTCACAATTAGAGGTCTTAATTAAAAATAACAGAATTTGCCGAGAGATCGAGGCGCGCCCGCGCGGAATGCGCTAATTGCGAGCGGAGCCGGGGCGAGAGCGAAGCTAGGATTGTGCTACACCCTGTATAGGAATTCTTCGAATTAGTTTTTGTAGTTTTTTTTTGAAAATGGGTTTACTCTTGACTTCATACTGAACTCTAGAGTTGAGAAGATGTCTACGACGGATTGGGCTTGTCCAGAAGTAGCTTATTCACACAAGCTTTGCCTAAAAATTTTGAAAAATGTCAAACATGCGCCATCGGGCAAGTCAAAGGAAATGAAAAAATATTGTTTATTAATTTATTTCTATTATTCATTTCCTTCATAACTAGTTTGGTCAATTTACACCTTGTTCAAGTGTCCTCAAAAAGTTGCCTGGAAAAGATTGCTAATCGTGATAAGGCCACCTTTGTTGTACATTACTCCTGTAATATCTAGTTTTAAGTTTAATAACCTCTGTTTTGTGTGCAATCGTATATTCATTTATTCCATTGTAAGTCTACCTCGCCGTCTGTACCCACAGTTACCTTTCAAACCAACGAGTTCCAAACAGTAGTAAAAAATCGCAACACATTCGGACCCGCGAGTTTGCGTCCCCTGGGGGCGTGGGGAGGGGGGGACCACGGTGGATATAGAACAATACAACCGCGGGCACAATCGACCCTTTTGTCGTTCGTATTAATATTTAAACAAGAAACCTTTAGGGAGGAGGGGATATCGACAAGTTTTGTTTTTGAACTTGGCTCCTTATTTACCGGCAGAAAAATTATTTGGTGTAGGTATTGATATCACAAAAAGCAAATACAGAATGAGTTTGTTTCATCTAAATAACATCACCCACCCATCGGAGGCCCACCCGGGGGGGAAGGGGATAAAAAGTTGGCAGCGCAGTTGTAACTCCACTGGTGTTGCAAGTGTCCATGAGCGGCGGCAATTGCTTACCATCAGGTGATCCGCCTGCTCGTCTGCTACCTATCACATAATAAAAATCACCCACACTAATTGCATATTTCCATCACAGTTTATCTCACCGTCACTATTGTCAGCGTTTCGACCTAAGTTTTCCTCACCTACTCACTTTATTTTCATCAACCACACTACTTTTTCTCACCCACTCTTTCTTCACTCACATTAGTTTTCCTCATCCACACTAGTTACCCTCATTCACACTAGCTACTCACATTCACTAGTTTTCCTCACCCACTCTAATTTTATCGACATTTCCTGGTATAGTCGCACCCGCGGCCCCCGGCAACCCATCCCAATTAGCCAGTACAAACAGACTCTGTTGGTAAAGGTCGACGTGTTTTTATCCCCTACAGTAGTTTTAAATCCTCACTAGTTTTCTTCATCCTTACTATGTATTTTCAGCACTCTGCCATAGTTTCCTTTACCCAATCTAATACTTTCATCACCACACTACTGATCCTCACCCACTCTCTTTTCTTCACTCACATTAGTTTTCCTCATCCACTCTATTTACCCTCATTCACACTAGCTATCCTCACACTCACAAGTTTTCCTCACCCACTCTATTGTCATCACCCAATACTTTTTTTACGCTTTCTTTAATTTTATACTTTACTTTTTTAATTTTATCGACGTTTTCTAGCATAGTCGCATCCCGCGGCGTCGCCCGCGGCAACCCGTCCCAATTAGCCAGTACAAACAGACTCCGTAGGTGCAGGCCGCCGTGTTTTCTGAGCTAATACTACGGAAGATGACGGTTTTCACGTGGGTTGTGTTATTCGATTAGTTTAACCCTGTATACGTTGGTGGCTTAAGAATAGATAGACGGAGAAAATTAAATTAAACTTAAGTAGGATAGGTACTGTCTCACTGTGTAAAGTTATCGACATAGCTCACCGGATTATAGAGACACAGGTCCCTCCACCAGCCCATGGTCCTTCCTACCGTCTCGGCATACGGACCGAATCTTGGGAGACGCTCACCAGGTACTTGCTAAGGGCTCTTTCCCCGGCGCGTTTCTTCACTCCCTACAAAGTCTGTGTCTTTAGAAAGACACTTCTCCCCAAATGGGGCGTGAAACACCACAGCACAAGCGACTCGCGCTCGGGCAGTTCCACATCAATCGAACTCCTTCTTAATGTTAACCTTTTGTGTGCAAACGCACGCAACCGTCGAAAACCTTCTACAGAGTTGACCATCTCTTGATGGTATACTGGTTAGGACTAGTATACCATCAAGAGATGGTCAGTATACCATCAAGGATGGTCTGGAACAGGAACGAGATAGGTCTCGTTCCTGTTCCAGTCATTCAGCATCTGTTGACGTTACTCTTCATACAGCTGACATTCCCACAGCGCATGGTCCCGAGTTTCATCAGCTTCTCCACAGGGACAGCTCACCGGATTAGTAGGACAAAACACAACGCAGCCGCTGCTTCACATCGTTCTTCTGTGAGGCAGTGGTATCACTCCAGTCGAGTCCATTCATGCCGAAGAACGCGATCGCACCCATTCGTATCTATACTACCTATTAATAAAGAGATAACTTCTATAAACAAAGACAAGGCTTATAGGTAAACCGAAAACACGAAACGCTTGCGCGACGTAATTTAGCACAGCGCCATCTATTGGTAAATTACTGAATTACGGTCCCGAAGCGAAGTGAGGGCGGGCCACTAGTATCAAATATAGGTATCGATTTGCTCTGTGCTAGAACGTCGTATTCGACTAGTTCCTTCGGGCATCGGTGGTCTGGAGGTAGAATACTCGCAAACGGCGCGGGTGGCCCGGGTTCGAGTCCCGGCCGATGCCACCAATGAAAGATTGCGGTTTAAACCTTTTTGACTTATTTATGACTTTTTTTAAAACCTTCCACTTAGGTGTCATTTAGATATCGTGTATGTCAAGAATAACAGCAAGTTATAACTAAAACTTAAATGTTTTCATTTCCTGCCTCCTATCCCTAAACAATAAATGCTGCCGTGTAATCGCAACCCGTAAATGCATGGAATGCTGGAAGACTTTGGCATAATTTAATTCCTAACTCCAACGCTAAATCGGTGCAATTAATACAATCAACAGTTTGATTACTCTTTTTGTAGCTGAACTGGCACCCAAATTTCTGATCCGATAAGTTCGTGCATATTTCTAACAAAATAATCAAAACGTCAGTATCAGAGGCTTTAATTAAAACTCTTGAGCCTGGTTCCGCTTAGAAGCATGAAAATATCCTTGTATCAGCTTCTTCGTGATAACATTCATAATGTTTCTTCAGTTTTTTTACGCGAATTTCCTGAACTTCATAAGAGTAACAGGATGGTCGACGGTTAAAAAAATTTTTTTGTTTTGGATTATCGTTACCAAATTGTCGTTTTGCCAATATCCGCCAGAAACTGCACCAGAGCCTTTTAAAGCGATAATTTTTAAGGCTTTGCAAAAAATTTTTGGTCTAGTTGCTGAGGTCCTGAAATTTTGTACGGAATATCGAATTCTTTTCTGCTTTCACGTCGGAATCTTTGATTGCGGTGATAGTAGCGAATCAAAAATTAAATGTTATTCTGTCGCGTTGTGAACATATTTTTATGATATTGACTCGGCAATTTATCAAAAGTTTGAGCTATAGCAGCTCCGATTATATGCAAGTAATACAAAACCATATATTATTTCAACGTTGATAGAGTTGGCCTCAACCATTTTAGTTTGGATTTAAAAACCTTGCTACGTTGATTTTGAAGTTTTTAACATCTCTCCAGTACATGCAAAACGAGCAGGGGGCAATGGTGCTAGTGGAAAAGTTAGGCAAAATTCGAGATAATTTTTTTGTTTGACTTATTGCCAAAAGTCGCCCA
>CM026302.1:3961027-4012451 GCA_014851415.1 Cnaphalocrocis medinalis
TTTGTTAATTCCTGCTTTAGTTTCTCATATTTCCCATCAACAGGGGGTTTTAAAATTACGTCACGTACCTCTCTCATAGTTTGATGATCCAGATGTTGAAGCACCGTAGAATACTTTGAATTATCCGATTTAATTCCACAAGCTCTAAATTGTACTTCTACCTGCGTAAACCATAAATCCGGATCTTCGTTCCAAAATGGCGCCAAACGCACGGCTGTAGTAACGCCGGCTACACTCTCCGTGGCATCGCCCGACTCCTGTTTGTGCATCTTATCCTGCATATCTTGTTCCATACCGGGGTCACCACTGTAGGTTTGCCTAGCCAGTGACAGGAATGAAACGCACTAATCGATTTCACAGCTTGTATTGTGGTACACAGGGCGTTCTAAGCTAGGCACTACACTTGAAGTATGAAGGAGCGACAGGATAGACAGATTCACACAATAAGTAGGAAGTAAATAGATCGCGGATAGGTATGCCCGTAGCGTAAGCGGTAAGCGAGAGGCGAGGCGACGTGCGTCCAGTGCAGGGGGTCTAATTTGAAGTTGGCAAATACTTTCGTTCGGTTGAGCTGAGAGTCAACCAAACGTAATTTGTTTTGCGATAACGAAATGTCTTTGAGACGGACACTCTTTTACGATCGGAGACCATAGAGTTTTGAAATCAATTGAAAGTGCCGCCGAAAGATTATGTTATGGCGTCTCCACACACTTGATCAATTGAAGCAATTGAATTTTATAAACAATGAAATTTTTCATAAATAAAAATGTTTTGACTGTTTATATAAACAGATTGTTGCTTAATATGTTTAAAAGAAGGATTTTACATTATGAAAACATGTAAATTAGTCATATTTTATAAAATAGATGCTTTGGCAGTTTAGCGTTTGTTTTCTTTGCTTATACTCAACAAAGCTGTAAAGAGAAAAGAGAAACTAAAAAGTGACAGCTGATTAAATATCTAAACTATAAAAAATACTATTGTTTAGTTTATTAAATTTTTAGATAAATTGTACATTGTGTAGTTGTTTGTAATTAGTAGGTAATGGTGAAGGATTGCAAAAATGTCTCGATTGAGAGAGATCTATCTACGTAACCTCAAACTACATGAAGGAATTAATTTGGACTTTGAATAACTAAATTTGGTGCTTGTTGGCTTGATGTATCAAAAGGTTTGTAATGTTTAAGTATTTTCCATTGATCCGAGCATGTAAAGTTTTGCCTTATTTGGTTTCTACCTTTTTAATTTTTAAAGAAATTAAAAGGTACATGGATCTATTAAAGAGTATGTACCTAGGTATAGGGATCTCTTTCCATACTTAGCATATGGATCCCAGATTTATACAAAACTATCAGTTTGGAACCCATGGTATGCTTAGAGAATGATTCCGGAATGTTTGATAAACTACCATCAAGCGACCTTTGCTGCCATTAACAGAGGTACCAGACAAACTGATTTATTGTTACACATTTCAAATACTGTCCAATATGTACTGGTATTCTCATTTATCTCAGATTCAAACCACGACTTCCCATTCTTATACACTGAGCTATCACTGCCATATTATTACAGAGTAGATATTATCATTATAATTTTATCAATAATACCATAATTTTCTTACTTACAGATCTCTCTCTACAACCTGCCACGAATTGAACACAGAAAGATGTCACTACAAGCTATTGTATATTAGCAAAATCTATTACCTAGTTTAAGAAGACTTGTAAACATTGTGCAATAAAGAATATCTATTTATGTTCGATTTTCATTTGAGCAGTAAGTTAGCTTCTTGTCTTGTGATGTTAGTGTTCATGCATTATGATTTATGCTTAAGGACACAGTTAATGCTTTGATATTTTTTTAATTACCTAATTATAAATATTTTACTATATTTATAATTAAGTAATTGAAAACTCTTTACCAGTGATACTTTAGTAGGTATCAGCCTATATAATGTCCCAATGCAGGGCAAAGGGCTCTATCATAGAAATCAAGTCTACGCTACTATGATGGGATTAGGCTTAATCACCTTATCACTTGCCTTATGCAGATTGGTGATCACAAACCCGTGCTATGCTTGACCTGGGAATCGAACCCGGGACCCGAAGATTATGGCTCGGTACTTTAACCACTAGACTAGAATTCTAATAATTATGAGGTATTTTTACTAGGTACAAAAAAGAGCTGAGGTATCAGCCTCATTGGGCTTGGCAAAATAAAACAATTTAATTGTTTAAAGATATTTTATTAGAAAGTTTAACAGTAACAACTTAACGCAAGCTATAAGATCAATAATTCAAATTAATCTCAAATTATGTAGTATGTAGTATGTAGGTACCTGCATAATTGCAATATGTTCATACAACAATTATTATTTTATTTAAGTATTTTCTATAGTGACTCCACTGTGACTGGTGTTGGGCTGGAGAGACTGGTGTCCATCCGCCATATGCCATCATCGGTCATAAAATCTGTAAACATAAATAAATACATATAAGTATCAACCAAAAAATGCACTACCAGAGGTCTATTAATTGAATTTATAAGTTCATTATTTACTCTTGGTACCTAAACCATTTCTTTCATTGGATTTTTGGTGACTTTACCAATGATCATCATTTGGATGGCTGATTTTCTATTATGATGATTTTCTATTTCATAACTTTCAACAAACAACAAACAAAATACTTTTATTGCTGTTTAAAACAGGGGTGTTCACTGTAGGTACCTACTAAGATGCATAGAACCTAGTTGAGTGATTTATGGATCTGTAAATATTGTCTTTATTTAGGAATAGTTAGGTAAGTTCTTATATTTCTTAGTGTACGGTGGCCAGCACATCAAGTTACTACAATCTGTCAAATTTCTTCAATCGAACCTCACTTTTATGTCAAACGTGTTTGGTTCAATATCAACTGAGGAAATTTGACAGATTGTAGTAACTTAATGCGCTGGCCACTGTACCTAAGTACTTGAGTTACCTATCCATAACTTTATTTTACCTTTCGGTATGAGATTTTGAATGAGATAAAACGATAGGTAGGTATAGGTCTAGTTTATGTTAGGTTAAATATAAGTAGGTAAGGTACATACCTCGACCAGATGCATCCCACAACCACAACTGATTATTACATAAAAGGGCACCATATCCTCACAATGGCTCTTCAAAAGGAATCTCTCTAAACTCTACCAGCCGTTTCACTGCAAAAAATCACAAATTATTAAGTAGGTATATAATAGATACATGACCATTTTTTTCTAGACATAATAACTATTATTTATTTACCATTATTTCCTTTAAAATAACTTAACAGGTATTTGTTAAGTACCTAATTTGCTAGTAAACTCTTATCGTAACTTTTATATGACAAATTAATAGATTAATTAATATAATTTCTAATCTTCCGATGTATGTATGAAATGTTCAAACGAAGTACAACACCTTTCGAGATATCGTAAAATTTGACATAAAACCCCGAGACTTGAGCTGTCAAATTCAATTTTACAAATGTCATTTTAAGCTTTCAAATTAGGGTTTGAGACAAGTCCTGTCAAAACAACTTCCATCGGTCTCAAACGAAAGAATGGTCACTTCAAATTAGGAAATGGCATTCTCAATCGTTTGGTTGAGTCTCAAAGTGTCTTCAAATTAGACCCCCAGGATCAATCGGGTGTCTGTCGCGGTGGCTCGCTGCGTAGTGGGTCGCGGATCCAGTCACCGCTGCGCCTGCGGCGGGCGGGTGCGCGGGACGTCACCGTGACCAGGGCCGTACTTGGTAGTCAGGCCCGGACTCAGCGGAGTAATGATGGTGTACACTTAATCAAAAGTGCGAACACCACACTTTTGATTAAGTGTACACCATCACATGTGTACATGTTTCGTGTTTTCGGTTTTCCTATAAGCCTTGTCGTTGTCTATAGAAGTTATCTCTTTATAAATAGTATAGAATAGAAAAAGATATAGGTGGCAGACGAGTCGACGGATCATCTGATGGTAAGCGATTACCGCTACCTAGGGACACCTGCAACAATAGTGTTGTCACATGCTGCTTACCTTTTAACCCCCTTCCCCTGGATTAGGCTTCCGGTACCCTCAATCACGCAGCGAAACACAGTTTGTTTCTCTGTGAGGACGTGGTACCGGAGGAGCCGGCCCATTCATGCCGAAACGTGACTCTCCCATTGAACTGTTAAAAGTGCGAGTAAGTGCTAACAACAATAATGTCAATTATTGCTCAAACGGCCACTTTTAGCAATAATTGACATTATTGTTACTTGTCGAGTGTTTTATATATTGAATTGCATCTTGAAAAATTCAATTTACTTTTAACTAAGTCTGTGATGTTTTGCTTTCTTAAAAAATATCGTATTTTCGCCACAATCAGTGTAAATAGGCTGGCGGCGCTAGTTTCATTCGTATAGCCCCTTACGCACTTGTGTTACAGATATCAGACAACACAGGATCACAAATATAACGTATACTTTATTCGTATTACCTATTAAGAGGGCTTTAACACAAGTGCTAGATCCTAAATCATAATTTAACTTGGCACAAGTAAATGTTATATCGTCTAACATACCGTGAAAGCTCGCTAAAAGCTGTTAGGATATCGACAAGCTTTTAAGCCATTAAGGCTAGACTTATAGGGTAAATTGAGGACGATGCGCCTAAAAGCGTTCTAAGCTCTTTTAAATTTCTAGCTTTCAAAGTTAGGGTTCCGTAGCCAAATGGCAAAAAACGGAACCACTAAATAATTACACACAGAAGTTAGACTTTGACCTGATTTTGAATTTAGAAGAGTTCGTTGACATATGCTAGGGTTGTTGCCCGGCATGAGTACATATAGTAGAAGATCCGAACTTAAGTCGACCTTCACCGAGCTGATAATTGAATGAAATATCCTTTATGACAAATTTTATATACTAGAAAATATATTAAAAATAGGTTTGCTAAAAAAATCCTGGACAGACTATTTTTAATTAATTTTTTAAAAATACTATTTAACTAAATTTGCACATTAAGATTATAATAAGAAAATTTTCATTCTTATCTTAAAGTATAAAACGTATAGAATGTGCCGCCATTGGGTTTGTCTATTATTTTACCTGGACAGAGTACTCGGTTGTCAGGTATAAAACAGGTATGTCGATGGCAGTTACCTTCACTTGAAATGATAATAAAAAAAAATTATACCAATGTAAGCGCTCTTTTAAGAATGAAAACTTTCTTATGATCTTAATGTTGCAAAATTTAGTTAGTTATTATTTAAAAAAAAATAATTAAAAATAGTCTGTCCAGGATTTTTTTAGCAAACCTATTTTTAATATATTTTCTAGTATATAAAATTTGTCATAAAGGATATTTCATTCGATTATCAGCTCGGTGAAGGTCGGATCTTAGACTAATAAGCGCGCGGCCTCTACCATAGACCTCGACAGTTCGACAATCTTATGTCATAAGTTAGGATTAATGTGGTCGAAAAGGCGTGTTTGCCCGTTAGTGCGCAAGCGTGAGTACATGACATATTTTTAGCTCTTAATGGGCAGTCAGCCTTCTGTGTCAATATGTATTTTGTGACGGAACCCTTAGATTCGTCGTGTCCGTCCGTATGTCACAGCAATAAAATTAACTAAACTATAGATAATTGTTAAAACATGGTAAGTAATTTTTTTTATGGTACAGGTGGCAGATGAGCAGACGGATCACCTAATGATAAGCGATTACCTCCACCCATGGACCACCAACACCAGTGGTGTTACAAGTGCGCTGTTTACCTTTTTACCCCCCTTCCCCTGGATGGGCTTCCGGTACCCTCACTCACGCAGCGAAACACACGCACTGCTTCACGCCGGTTTTCTGTCGTGGTATTACTCCAGTCGAGCCGGCAGATTCATGCCGAAGCGTGGCTCTCACACTGTTGAAGTAAGTTATGTATTTTGTGAACCGCATTAAGTTGTGTATAACTCACTATTGGACTAATCCACCGGTTCAAAGTCGCTCAAAGAGCTATGGAAAGGGCTATGCTCGGAGTATTTTTGAAGGACCGCATCAGAAATTATGTAATTAGACAGAGAACCAGAGTCACCGACATAGCCCACCGAATTAGCAAACTGAAGTGGCAGTGGGCTGGTCACATTAGCCGCAGAACTGACAACCGTTGGAGCTATAAAGTCCTTGAGTGGAGACCGCGACTCGGTAAGCGTAGTGTTGGACGCCCTGCTACAAGATGGGATGACGACATTCGAAGGCTGGCTGGAGTGAGCTGAATGAGAGTGGCCGAAAATCAGGAGCGGTGGCGTGCCATTGGGGGAGACCTATGTCCAGCAGTGGACGAGTGTGGGTTGCTGATGATGATGATAATGTTTGCAGTTCCCTATACTTGAAACTCATAACGAGTTTTTTATCAACCCATATTATATTTTCTTAACGTTAAAAATAAAAATTACAGTTACAAAAACCCACCTCAATCCGCCCTAATGCTTTCGTAAAAATGGCCTTAAAATTCGCCGAACCCCTCCAAAGATTAGCGCTCCAAAATTATCTTCACTAATTAGAATTTAAGATCGCCATGGGAAATAGCGCGCCATGGGTGAAGCCAGATGTTAGGCTGTTGTAGACTGGCGGTTTTTGAACACACATTTTTTTATCTTCTTCTAATGTACTATTTATAAAGAGATGACTTCTATGGACAACGTCAAGGCTTAGGTAACCCAAAAAAGATTAGATTCATGTTTTGGTACTACTTCGGAATAGATCGTATATTTATAAAAAAATATATATTAATATTTATTAATATTTTTTATTATCAAAATGAAAAGTTGGATTGGAAATGAAAAGGAGTTTCTTGCTGATTCTTCTCGGTCGAAATCGACTTTCCGAATCAGCGGTAGCTTACATAGGTAATATTTGACATTCATAAATGTTCTATAAGGACTTAAATTGAATAAAGAATATTTCTAATTTAAAGAGTGCTATCTGATCGGAATAGAAAATAAAAAGTACAAAAACAAATACCATTGGTATTAGATGATGGTATCGGATAGGAATAGATCTTAAGTAGATACCTATAATTTTTTTTTGCCCCCTTTGCAAGCTGTGGCAACCTACAGGGTGTATCTGTGAACATTTACATCCCTTTAACCACGTGTTCTGCCAACTGTTCTATTCTGAACAACATTGTTCTATGACTTTCCATACAAAGTCGGTCTCGTGACTTAGTCATTTTGTATGGGGAGTCGATAATTCTTTCGAAGAATTTAGAAAAGTTGTTGAACAAATGTTATTTAGAATGGTTGATAGAACACGTGGTTAAAGGGATGTAAATGTTCACAGATACACCCTGTATAATTAAGACAACACTTAGAATTAGTAACTGCGCTAGATTTAATACTATTGTATAAGTAGGTGTGTGTGTTGTTGGTTGTACTAAATTAATATAAATACTAGCGTTTTTTTTACTGCGCGCGGTTACGAGATTTCCATCGCTAGTCTGTAAGCTCGCTCGCGCTACATGGGTACCGCCAGATGTACCTACCTACGCAGACACCTAATTAGAGGATTGTATGCATAATTCGCTTTAGGCTATGGGAGATTGCTTCTCATCTCTTAGGGCGGACTGTGCCTGACCTGATGATGCCCTGCCTCATACGCCAAAGGTCGTGAGTTCGACACCCTGGACAAACATTCGTGTGATAAACGCTTGTGTTTGTTCAGTGACTGGGTGGTTTTAAGCAAAATAATTATTTATTTGCATAACACACAAGACACGCCATATTACAGACAATTATATGTAGAGGGAGTCCGGGATACTTGCTCATATGGGATACTTGAGCCACTTCCAATATAAACTTGAATATTCGCGCCAGCGACGGTCAAAGACGTGTTCACGGTTGCCGTTCGCCAACCAAACACGTGCAAGTAGCCATCTTGGGAAAAAACAGAGACACGCGACTGCTAGTGGCAACAAGGTGATTTCTGCGTGCCGGGATAAATATTTTTAACTTTACGTTTTTCATTATTACTTTACCATTAATGAAGGTACGATCTAGTAACCATTGTTATTGTATTGTGTGATTAACGTGTTGAAATATTTGTACAGTGGTATATTCTTGTGAAGTGTCGATTTTAAGATATCACAAATAAATTTGCTACGGGTAGGGTGTGGGATACTTGAACCAGTTGGTGTAGGGATACTATGATATAGAAACTTGTCATTTTGTTGCGTGATTATTATGTTAATGTGTATGTACAGTGGTTTGTTGATCTATTTTACTTATACTGTTTGTAACATAAGGAATAACTTTTGTACATTTCGTTTATTTTTTGTTTTGTTTAGTTGCTTAATATGTAAACTTTTGATGGTGATTATAGTCAATAAATTCTATTTTAATTTTAAAAGGGTATTTTATAATTGATTCCTTCAAAAAGAAGGTGTGGTCAAATCTCCTATCTATGGTCATATATCCCCACCCCCCCTGATCAACTATCCCATAGGTTAGGGATAGTTAAACCATTTTCCACTTTTTAAAAAAAGTTAATTACAATTTTAACTATTTAACTTTTCGTGTTTTTTTTATTTGATAGGTAGCAGCAGGTGAGCAGGCGGATCACCTGATGATAAGCAATTGCCGCCGTCCATGGACATGCAACACCAGTGGAGGCACAAGTGCGCTGCCTATCTCTTATCCCCTTCCTCCCCGAGTGGGCCTCCGGTACCCTCACTCACTCGGTGAAACACAGCACACGGGCTGCTTCACGCCGGTTTTCTGTGAGGCAGTGGTATGACCCCGGTCGAGCCGGCCCATTTATGCCGAAGCGTGGCTCTCCCACAGTTAAAAGCTAGCTTTCCATCGCTAGTCTGTAAGCTCGCTCGCGCTACATGGGTACCGCCAGATGTACCTACCTACGCAGACACCTAATTAGAGGATTGTATGCAAAATTCGCTTTAGGCTATGGGAGATTGCTTCTCATCTCTTAGGGCGAACCATAGACTGTACCTGACCCGACGCCTTGTCTCATACGCCAAAGGTCGTGAGTTTGATCTCCTTCCTATACTCTGATTCATAATCATGTAAAGTAAACTGACAGATGTCAATGTGTCATCCCCATACATTATCACTCAATTTGACACATGCAAAACGTCAAAATGCATAGAAACTTGTCATTGAAATCTGTCAGTTTACATGATTATGAATCAGAGTATAGACAAATATTCGTGTGATGAACACTTGTGTTTGTTTAGTGTCTGGGTGGTTATATACAGGGTGTATCTATGAACATTACATCCCTTTAACCACCAACTTTTATTTGTTTTACGGTTTTTAAAAAAGTCGTCAAATTTTTTTTCGACTCCCCATACAAAATTAACAAGTCACGTGACCGACTTTGTATGATTTGTAATTTTTTATGCGAATTTCCAAAGTCATAAGACAAAATATGTTATTTAGAATGGTAAGTAGAAGTCGTGGTTAAAGGGAAAGACGTACAGAAAGAACTTAAACACATACAGGGTGTTCACAGATACAACCTGTATAGTATTTAAGTATTAGGTACCTACTAGTGACCCGCTCTCACTTCATTTCATGACATTAGTTCCGCTCCATACCAAATAGATGGCGTTAGGCGTCGAATGCATCGCGCTAATGTTTCGCTTATTCGATTAGTAGATATGATAATAAATAACTTGTCGATGTCTATCGAATTTATCTCTTTACAAATACCTAATATAGATATTTGTGATTTATGTGGTAGAGTTGGGTGATCAGAATAAAGAGAGAGAGAGACACAACCATCCGTTCATTTCGTGTGTTTGACGTTTAATGTGTCTTGTGATTTACTTAGTTCTAACTAGTGTTGTAAAATAACTGAGTCTTTTAGTCATAATATTGGAACTCGAGCCTTTTTGGATTAAAAAAGAATGGTGAAAAGTCAAGCTCTGTGTTTACTCAGACTCAAAAGACTAAGTAGTAGTCTGAGTCTTGAGTCTTGACTCAGGCTTCTGAGTCTTGAATTCCGATTCTTGACTCAGACTCAAGACTCAAAAGACTAAGTAGTAGTCTAAGTCTTGAGTCATGACTCAGGCTTCTGAGTCTTGAATTCCTAGTCTTGACTCAAAAGACTAATAGTTGTCTGAGTCTTGAGTCTTGACTCAGACGCAAGACTCATCTGAGTAATGAGTCTTGACTCAGACGTAGGACTCAAAAGACTAAAAGTCGTTTGAGTCATGAGTCTTAACTCAGGTTTCTGAGTCTTGACTCAGACTCAGGATTTCTTTCCCGAGTCTTGACTCAGGTTTCTTAGTCTTGACTCATGCTACTGAGTCTTGACTCAGACTAAGGACTCAAAGTAATAAGTCATGAATCAAGCTACTTAGTCTTGACTCAGACTCAGGACTCAAAGCTCAAAAGACTAAGTAGTAGTCTAAATCTTGAGTCATGACTCAGGCTTCTGAATCTTGAATTCATCTGAGTAATGAGTCTTGACTCAGACGTAGGATTCAAAAGACTAAAAGTCGTTTGCGTAATGAGTCTTGACTCAGACGTAGGACTTAAAGACTAATAGTTGTCTGAGTCATGAGTCTTAACTCAGACGCAGGACTCAAAAGACTAATAGTTGTCTGAGTCATGAGTCTTAACTCAGACGCAGGACTCAAAAGACTAATAGTTGGCTGAGTCATGAGTCTTAACTCAGGCTTCTGAGTCTTGACTCAGACTCAGGATTTCTTTCCCGAGTCTTGACTCAGGTTTCTTAGTCTTGACTCATGCTACTGAGTCTTGACTAAGACTAAGGACTCAAAGTACTAAGTCATGAATCACGCTACTGAATCTTGACTCAGACTCAGAACTCAAATGATTAATTAAGCATAGGGTGAACGCTCCAGTAGTTGACCAATTAAGGCAGATTTCGATACAAAAAAAATGTTTACTAAATATCTACTAGAAATTTTGACTTGATTATTTTTGTTGTACATTAAAAATTAGTTATTTATCAATATAAACTCATGAAATTTTAATTTAGTTTTAACATTATTTTATTATTAATTAATAAATTAAAATTTCAGCTGATGCGCCAGTAGTTGACCAGAGGGATTTTACTAGCGACTTCTCTAAATTCTGATTGGTTGCTAGGCTGATTAGTTTTGACACATCAATTTGTAACCAATAAGAACATCTGCTCGTTTGAAAGCTTAATATCAGCGCTTAAATTGAAAATGGTCAACTACTAATGCATGGTCACTACTGGAGCACTGACCCTAAATAATGATAAGTATTTTAAGTCCTGAGTCTTGACTATCAAAAACAACTCATAGTCGCAAAATGAGGACAAAAAGACTCAGTTAAGTCCCAACACTACTTACCTACAACTCGAATCAATTTATACCCTCACTCACACCCTTTTGCAGTTAAAATTTGGAGAGCCCATTGAATGTGGAGTCATAATTGATTTATGGCAATCATATCTGGTCCCATGCACTTTAAAATTGTTTTGGTAGAATATAAGGGAAAGGGAGTCCCTTCGATATGATTTCTGGATACACAATTCCATACTGAGAGCTGATTTACTGAAGAAGTTTGATTCTACTATCAACTAAATTTATATAATAAATAATAATAAATAAATTCACACAACATCTCATACATTGACCTGACTCCGTACTAAGTAGCTTAAGCACTTGTGTTACACATATCAGACAACAGAGGATCACAAATATAATACTTATATACATATATAACACCCGGACACTGAACAAACACAAGTGTTCATCACACGAATATTTGTCCAGGGTGGGGACCGAACCCACGACCTTTGGCGTATGAGGCAGGGTCACTACCATTGCGCCAACCGGCATGTCAAAGTCATTAGTAGTTCTTTATAGATATTTTCGATTTCGAATTATGCCGTCGAGGTCGAAAACAAAATGTCAAGTGAGTGAGGGTACCGGAGGCCCAATTGGGGGGAAAGCGGGTTAAAGGCTGGCAGCACACTTGTGACTCTAGTGGTGTTGCAGGTGCCTATTGACGGCGGTAATCGCTTACCATCAGGTGACCCGTATGCTCGTCTGCCGCCTATCACATAAAATCCTTACTAATATTATAAATGCGAAAGTAACTCTGTCTGTCTATCTGCTACTCTTTCACGCCAAAACTACTCAACGGATTTAAATGAAATTTGGTATACAGATAATCTAGACCCTGAGAAAGGACATAGGCTACATTTTATTGCGAAAAGTGGGTTGTAAAGGGTTGAAAGTTGAAAGGGGGGTAAAAAGTTACTTTTCCACGCGGACGGAGTCGCGGGCGGCCGCTAGTTTTAAACATACATAAATGTGAAATGTGTAGCCAAGGTTTAAAAAAAAGTGTTGTTTGTCGAGTTCACCGGCAAAAGAAAATTACCTAAATGATATATGTAGTGAGACCTACTTGGCTAATTCTCATGCGTTTGGATGCCATTTTTAGATGTATAAAAAGTACGGCCGCTAAGTATAATATGAAAATAAATGTTACTTACTGCTACTGATCCCTTCTCGGGCTAGTCCGCGGGGTGAAGCTAGTTAAGCCAAATGACGCACGATGACAAACACCATCCCAGCTAAGACGGATGGTACTAATCTATTTAGTCTATGTACTAACTAGTTTATTTAGTCCGGACAGACATTAAACGACTGCAGACAGATACATTGTTGTCGCCAAATAACGGATTAGAGTAGTCACTTACAAATTATATGATGGGAATAGCGACTTTCTCAGTGTCTGAAGACGAAAGTCTTTAATGCGTGTGTTACTTATAAGCCTTGTCGTTGTCTATAGAAGTTATCTCTATATAAATAGTATAGAAGAAGAAGATAGAAGAAGATGGGATAGTGTGTCTGTCTGTATGTTTGTCTTTCTCTCACGGCAAAACGGAGCGAAGAATTGGATATTTGACAAAAATATTTTTATTTGTTTAATAATCAAAAGACGCCTCAATTTAAGAAACATCGTTGAAAGAATCACTTGATTCTCATTTGAATTACCTGAGATATCACAACTTTAAGAGCACATATTTTGAACAAGCCCAAAAACGCTCTATACAAATGGCTATTGAATTGTGACGTCACCACTCAAACTTTTGTATGCGCGTCTAGTAAATTTTGTTTGGTAGCTATATCAAATGTTTCGTTTAAGTAAATGAATTCATAATAAAAGTTGGAGGAAAATGTACGGGTAGTTCAATGATATTTTAAAACTTTAGAGTAGGTATCAATATTTTTACTATATCGAGATTAGTCAAATACCCAATTGACGTGATATTTTAAGTGGAGATAGTTGAAGGGATGGAGAGTAAGTAACATAGTCTATTTTTTGCCCCTTTCTAACTCCCCATTATAGAGAAGTGGGGGTGTGAGCAAAGCCGCGGGCGAATGCTAGTTTTTTTTTATTACACTAGAGGTGGCAAACGAGAAAGCGGGTCACCTGCTGGTAAGTTAATAGTAGTTAGTTTTAAAATGTATTATTGATATGCAAAGAGCGCCATTCTATCCGTCCGTGTGTCCATCACGGTCTACTTACAAACAATATAAATAGCTTACATTACTCCTCGCTTGTTACATCGTCGCGTCTGTCTGTCTGTCCTAAATTAACAAGACATTAGTACTGACATTTCAACACTCTTGTGGTTATTGTTTTGAGTTGCTAGTGAAATATTAGCTTGTGTGAGCTATGACTGTAACTGTCGCACTCAAAGACATAATTTAACCTAAAGCTCATTATCTTAATTATGGATAGTCGTTATGTCTATTAAAATAAAGGTCAACATTTTACTTAAGTGACAAGGTTTAAATAACGTCTCTGAAAGCGCCCGTTAGCATCATTGTGTGAAGTGTTATTTTAATGTGGTAGGTGGCAGACAAACAGACGGGTCATCTGATGGTAAGCTGAATATCTACTGCCGCCCATGGACACCTACAACACCAGTTGAGTAACAAGATGCTTTTTTATGATATAGGTGGCACACGAGCAGACGGATCACCTGATGGTAAGATGCTGCTGCCCATGGACACCCGCAATACCAGTGGAGCCACAAGTGCGCTGCCGACCTTTTAAATAGGAATAAGCTCGCTCTTTGAAGGTTTTTTAACATACTCCTCAAATACTAAATAATTTTTAAGCATGCCCTGGGGCTCTAAAGCATCAAATTTTAGAATTACACGCAAGATGAGAATGATAAAAGGTCGGCAGCGCACTTGTGACTCCTCTGGTATGTCTGGTGTCTATGGGCGGCGGTAGTCGCTTACCATCAGGTGATCCGTCTGTTCGTCTGCCCCTATGATAAAAAAATGATCTCTACTATGAGTTCGGCGATGGGAAAAAAGAATGTCTTTTATTTTTCCTAAAACTTAGACAAATTCTTTTTCTTTTCCCAGTGTCCCCCCTTCACCCCCTAAGATAACAGACAATGGCTGTGTTTAATTCATAGAATATTCATGGGGCATGAATATTTTAGCTTCGTTACGGGGCGGCAAAAAAATGGCGTTTTTTTGAGAAATGTTTTGCAATGAGATTAGAATGTGGCTGCAATTTTATGAATAACTTAATTTTTAAGGTTATTTTTAATGTGATAGGTGGCAGACGAGTTGACGGATCACCTGACGGTGAGTAGCCACTGCCGCTCATAGACATCGACAGCGCTGCATCACAAATACGTTGCCGGCTATTAACGTCGAAAGGCCCAGACAGCCGACACAATGGAAAATCAATTGTTTTATGGCTTTTGGCTCTTACGACGTCAAATTAAGGCCCATTCTTGAAGATCACTAGGTCGTACAGTCAAGAGCAAAAGTAGATGATCAAAATCAAAAACTCTATACTCACTATTGAGCGGAGTTCGCGTCAGAACTGTATGAATCACTTTGAAGCTATACGGAGTTTGCGTCAGAACTGTATGAATCACTTTGAAGCTGTACGGAGTTCGCGTCAGAACTGTATGAATCACTTTGAAGCTATACGGAGTTCGCGTCAGAACTGTATGAATCACTTTGAAGCTATACGGAGTTCGCGTCAGAACTGTATGAATCACTTTGAAGCTATACGGAGTTCGCGTCAGAACTGTATGAATCACTTTGAAGCTATACGGAGTTCGCGTCAGAACTGTATGAATTTGACACCATGCAGTTCTGACACGAACTTCGCTCATTGAATTTTCGCCTTTGTCTGTGGGTAACTCGTGGTAATGACAGTAATGACTTTGGTAATGACATTGGGTATTGACAGAAAAACAGAAACTAGAATAACCTAAAATATTTTAAGAGCTAGTATTAATTAGATAAAATAAAATCTAGAATTAAGTTTATAAAATGGATCAAGGAATTGCAACAAGGTAAGAAAAAAACGGCCAAGTGCAAGTTGTACTGCCGTCTTTTCGGGGTTCCCTACGTTACTTCGAAAGTCGTTTCACAGATTTTTATTTCATCGAAAACTACTTATTCATCGAATACTCAATTGATCGACGCATCATTTCAACGAAGTTTTAATTCACCGATGTAACGACTCATCGAAAAACTTTTTATCGAAATTCATTTCACCGACCATACATTTCATCGGTTAACTTAGAAGCCTTGTGGTTGTCTATTATAGAAGTTGTCTATTTATAAATAGTATAGATATTATAGATTTCAATGATTATTTCAGCGACCACCCAACGAAGAAAAGATGCATTTTGTTAACGCTAAACATGGTTGGAGTCGCGGCTGTCCTCATAACGATGGTGATCATGGTATTATGGGCTCTACGTAAGTTGTCACCTTTATACCATGGACTGCTCATGGCTTAAGTGGCAATGGGCAGGGCACATTGCGAGGAGAACAGAAGGCCGTTGGTTCTTGAGTGGAAGGCCGCGTGCAGGAGGCCGCAGCCGTGGCAGGCCTCCCACCAGGTGGACCGACGATCTAGTGAAGGTTGCGAGAGTTCCTTGGATGCGGGTGGCACAGGACCTATCTATGTAGAGAACATTTGAGGAGGCCACGCGAGGGAAAGCCACGCTTCGGCATGATGGCTCACAGACGACCCGCGTGAAGCAGCGGCTGCGCTGTGTTCGTCGAGTGAGGGCACCGGAGGCCCAATTGGGGGAAAAGGGGGTTAAGGATTTGCAGCGCACTTGTGACTCTACTGGTGTTGCAGGTGTCTATGAGCGGCGGTCATCGCTTACCATCAGGTTATCCGTCAGCTCCTCTGCCACCTATTATCATCATCATTTCAACCAATAGACGTCCACTGCTGGACATAGGCCTCCCCCAAAGTTCTCCACACTGATCGGTCATGCCACCCGCATCCAAGGGACTCCCGTGACCTTCACTAGATCATCGGTCCACCTGGTGGGAGGCCTGCCACGGCTGCGGCCTCCACTCAAGGACCTTTCCACCCCAACGGCCGTCTGTTCTCCCCGCAATGTGCCCTACCATTGCCACTTGAGCCACGCAATTCTTTGGGCTAATCGTGAACAATATTTTCTTCTTTTTCAGGTGTAATCTTTGAAGAGCCCAATTCTGCCCAAGTTGTGCTGGACTTCATCGCTTCCATGAAAGCTGTCAACGATACCAAGCTTTCGATAAGGAACTTGGAAATGTTTCGCAGGCTTTTAGCTTTCGACGAAGACCCTGATGAATATATTAGAAAGGAATTTTAATGTATTTTTTTATTTAGGGGGCAGACGAACAGACGGATCACCTGATGGTAAGCGATTATCGCCGCCATTGGATTGGTGTGGTTGCGGGTACCACACTAAAGTACAGTCAACAGCAAAAGTAGATGATCAAAATCAATACTCTGTGCTGTTTTCCTCACGATGTTTTTCCTCATTCCTGAGCAAATGTTAAGCTCTTATTCCTCATATTTTCCTGATCCTTATGATAAAGTTCTGTACTTTACTTAGGCACGTACTGCTACACATCAAAGTATACAAAACTGACAAATTTCTTCAATCGACTCTCATCTTACTGTCATACACATTAGGTTGAATATCAATTGAGGAAATTTGACAGGTTGTGGTAAACTCATGAGGCTGACTGTACTAAATTAAATTGTAGATATAGGTTAACCCTTAAGTTGAAGTTCATAATGCTTACCTACACTTATACGTTAAAATATCTGAGTCATGGTATAAATTTCGAACAAGGTTAAACGTTCTCACTTGATTGTTACATACCTAAGTTAAAAATAGGGTCTAGTGTTTTAAGTTCTAAATATGTGATTTCAAATAAAGTAAATATGCAATAAACAGGAGTATCATGATATACGAGTAGTAGTTGGCGCAATCGACATAAATTAAAAAGTATGTTTCGAATTTTTCAAACATAGCTCGGTTCGTGGTCACCGCACCGCATTAGGCAAGCGTGGTGATTAAGCCTAATCCCATCATAGTAGCGATGACTTGATTTCTATGATGGAGGCCTTTGCCCTGCAGTGAGACAGTATATACTTTAATTTAATTTTCTCCGTCTATCTATTCTTAAGCCACCAACGTATACAGGGTTAAACTAATCGAATAACGCAACCCACGTGAAAACCGTCATCTTCCGTAGTATTAGCTCAGAAAACACGGCGGCCTGCACCTACGGAGTCTGTTTGTACTGGCTAATTGGGACGGGTTGCCGCGGGCGACGCCGCGGGATGCGACTATGCTAGAAAACGTCGATAAAATTAAAAAAGTATAAAATTAAAAAAGTATTTCGTGATAACAATAGAGTGGGTGAGGAAAACTAGTGTGATTGGTGAAAATAGAGTGCGTGAGGAAAACTAGTGAGTGTGAGGATAGCTAGTGTGAATGACAGTTACTAGTGTGGATGAGGAAAACTAATGTGAGAGAAGAAAAGAGAGTGGCTGAGGAAAAGTAATGTAGGTAATAAAAGTAGATTGAGTGAGGAAAACTACCGCGGAGCTGAAAATAGTGAGGGTGAAGAAAACTAGTGAGGATTTAAAACTATTGTGGGTGATGAAAACACGGCATTTACGGAGTCTGTTTGTACTGGCTAATTGGGACGGGTTGCCGCGGGCGACGCCGCGGGATGCTACTATTAGCATAGTTGCAACCCGCGGTGTCGCCCGCAAAAAGTCGATAAAATTAAAAAAAAAGTAGTGTAGTAGTGCAGTTGGTGAAAATAGAGTGGGTGAGGAAAACTAGTGAATGTGAGGATAGCTAGTGTGACTGAGGGTAACTAGTGTGGATGAGGAAAACTAAAGTGAGTGAAAAAAAGATAGTGGGTGAGAAAAAGTAGTGTGGTTGATGAAAATAGAAAGAGTATGTGAGGAAAACTAGGGTGGAAACTGTGATGTAAATATGCAATTAGTGTAGGTGATGTTAATTAGATGAAACAAACTAGTTCTGTATCTGCTATTTGCGATATCAATGCACCAAACAATTTTTACGCCGGTAAAAAGGAGCCAAGTTCAAAAACAAAACTTGTCGATATCCCCTCCTCCCTAAAGGTTTCTTGTTTAAATATTAATACGAACGACAAAAGGGTCGATTGTGCCCGCGGTTGTATTGTTCTATATCCACCGTGGTCCCCCCCCCCCCCTACACCCCCAGGGGACGCAAACTCGCGGGTCCGAATGTGTTCCGATTTTTTACTACTGTTTGGAACTCGTTGGTTTGAAAAGTAACTGTGGGTACAGACGTAGAGGTAGACTTACAATTGAATAAATGAATATACGATTGCACACATAACAGAGGTACCTATTAAACTTAAAACTAGATATTACAGGAGGAATGTACAACAAAGGTGACCTTATCACGATTAGCAATCTTTTCCAGGCAACTTTTAGGTAAAGGACACTTGAACAAGGTGTAAGTCGACCAAACTAGACCAACGGGGCGTTATAAAGGATATGAATAATAGAAATGAATTAATAAAAATATTTTTTTCAGTATGTTTGACTTGCCCGATGGCGCATTTGGTAGTGACCCTGCCTCCTACGCCAGATGTCGTGGGTTCGACATCACATTAATTAGGAATTAAGCGACATTAATTTTTCAGCACGTAACTATGTGGGTACCTACTGCTTGACTTTTCGGCTGCGTTACAGCAGCCGTGGTCGCAAGCGGACTTACATAATAATATATTATTATGCTTAAAAATTTACGTCGCGCTAATACCCGTCTATAATAATAATAGTAAATAATAATACAACGTGAAAATTTTAAGAACTATTTCAATGTTTGACAAATCTCAAAATTTTTAAAGCATGTGTTAATTGGTACTTCCGGGTTAGCCCGATCCATCGTAGGCGTCTTTTCCACTTTAGAGAACTCTCTGTAACAGTTGGAGAGCCACGCTTCGGCATGAATGGGCCGGCTTGACTCAAGTAATACCACGTCCTCACAGAAAACCAGCGTGAAGCAGTGCATGCGCTGTGTTTGCTACGTGAGTGAGGGTACTGGATGCCCAATACAGGGGAAGGGGGGTAGCAGGTAAGCATCGCACGTGTGACACCTCTGGTGTTGCAGGTGTCCATGGGCGGTCCATCAGGTGATACGTCGGCTCGTCTGCCACCTATATCATAAAAAAACTCTTAAAGTTCAGTATGAAGCCTATTACCCGTTTACTCGTAAACCCATTAAAAAAAAATCATAAAGAATAATTTCAAGAATTCCTATACAGGGTGTAGCAGAATCCTAGCTTCGCTCTCGCCCCGGCTCCGCTCGCAATTAGCGCATTCCGCGCGGGCGCGCCTCGATCTCTCGGCAAATTCTGTTATTTTTAATTAAGACCTCTAATTGTGAGGGGCGTGATTGCTTCATCCTTTTGGGACAGATGGAATTTAGCTTTATTACATACTAGAGGCTCGCCTTCGCTTTGTTTCCAGAATAGACAGAAGAGAAATATAACATGTAGTTCATACCCGCGCCTTCGTCCGCATGGAATAGTAACTTTTTACCCCCCTTTTAACCCCTTACAACCCCCTTTTCGCAAGAAAAAGTAGCCTATATTCTTTCTCAGGGCCTAGATCATCTGTATACCAAATTTCATTTAAATCCGTTTAGTAGTTTTGGCGTGAAAGATTAACAGACAGACAGAGTTACTTCGCATTCATAATATTAGTAAGGATTTTCTTTTTTTTTTACACTTATTAAGGACAATCAAGATGAACCCCACTCCGCTTGATGGTAAGCGGCCGGGAGATCCAAACATAAGAATCAATGAGAATGACATGACAGACACAAATGAATGTAACAGACAAAGTGTCCTTTGAGTCTGTCACTCTCACCCTGAAGGCCTGCTGAGATGCCGTTTCACGCCCCGCCTAAAAAACCCGCCTAACAATTTTCCGTGAAAGTTCGTAGTTTTGGCGTGAAAGAGTAACAGACAGACAGAGTTACTTTCGCATTTATAATATTAGGACTAGAGGCCTGGGCGGCTTTGCGACTTGGTAGGTACGCGTGGAGTTAATAATACTAATATAGTTTTTTTTTTTTTTTTTTATGTTTTTTTTTTTTTTTTTTTTTTTTGTTTTTTTGTTTTTTTATTTTTTTATAAATGTATTTGAATTTCAATGTACCTATGATCCTATGTTGATTGAAATAAATAAATATAATAATAATACTTACCGTCATATTTTGGACAATCCACAAAATATATTTTTAAAAATTGTAACCTATGTGTTATTCTGATTTACTTATAAGCTATATTATTGTAAAGTTTCATTAAAATCCATTCGGTAGATAGTTTTTGCGTGAAAGAAGGGCAAACATTTGTCCATCCATCCATCAATCAACTTGCAGTATATAAGACGCATTCTTATGCACTAATTTCTCAGCAAAATTCTCAGCCCTCCCCAAATCAAAACCGATACAGGGTTGCACATTGCACAATCATAACATAATTTTTAACCCTACGCTCTGTCCCTACGGATCGGGGCACGGTGGAGACCCGCGCCAAGTTTTTAATTAAATATTTAAATTCAGAATACAACCCCGCGATAAGGAGACGGCGTGCGGAAATACTGGTGCTAAAAGGTCTTGATCCTTAAATGTGAAGGGAAATGGAGAGTAAAGAAAGAAAGAAACAGGTTTGTTAAAGCAAAAGGGTAGGCGCATTAGTGCCACCAATCGCTTAAAGTTTTTAGCTTCTAATTCAGATATATTTAATCCTAGTATATTTTTAACTACTGTGCACTGTTGGACACTCGGCAAACGTGTACATTTTTGTTTTCAAGGGAAGCAGACATACTTTAAAACAATCATGTTAAAATGTGTGGCACTAATGTGCCTACACTTTCGCCTTAACATCGTCATCGTACAAGTATTTCGACATTTCGGTTTACACTTGCCGTTGTCTATAGAATTTACTTGTTTATAATTACTAAACTTAGTAGAGCAATAGTTATTTGTTTATTGTCTTTACTTAGGACAAAATACACAGTCTCAAAAAACTTAAATAAAAAAAACTTTAATAAACACAACAGCAATTTCAATTTTTCCACTGCTAACTAAAACATTTAGTGTTGTGGAACAAAAATAAGAAATATATAAGGTAAGCAGCGCACTTGTGACACCACTGGTGTTGCAGGTGTCCAGGGCCTCGGTAATCGCTTACTCAGGTAATCCGTCGGCTTGTCTGCCACCTATACTTACCATACAAAAATATTTTTTGCCCACACAAGTCTTATTACGAGCAAAGAAGATTTCAAGTATCAAGCGCTCCCAATCCTCGTACAAATCAGTGGGACAAGTGTAAAATGTGTAAAGTCTTAGAGATTGCTCGTCGGAGCGTTATCAGCGCTGTCACGCGGCGCCCGGCGCGCCTGCTAGCGCCAAATATCGACAACTTTTGCGTGTTATATATTTATTTATGATTTTAAATGAATAAATAAAGTAGAAGTAGTTTTTGGCAAAGAAAAAAAAAGGATTTAACACAAAAAGTTATTTATTTATTTTTAACTTCTCATACAAAGTCGGTTTATGTGACTTGTTCATTTTGTAACGGGAACATAAAAATTTGGACGAATTTCCAATCCGACAAATGTTATAGAACAAAATGTTTGTTGAAAACGTGGGTGAATGGGTATATTATGTCACAGGGATATGATAAAACCAGGATCACGGAGGATGTCAAAATCATAACACGATTTTTTCATTTCCCTAAGCAAATCTAGTGATTTGATCAAATCCCTGGTTTTATTATATCCCTGCAACATATATACGGACGGTATTAGTGGACATTTACTGATACCGTTCGTATGTACGAGTAATCTAAAATAAAAAGTATATTTGAACCCAGCATAATACATATTATACTGTCCCACTGCAGGGCAAAGGCCTCCATCATAGAAATCAAGTCATCGCTACTATGATGGGATTAGGCTTAATCACCGCGCTTGCCTACTGCGGATTGATGGTCGCAAACCCGAGGTATGTTCGAAAAATTCGAAATATACTTTTGCTCGACCCGGAACCTCGAGATCACGGACCGGCACTTAAACCACTAGACTTTGGTCGTTAGTAAGTATCATCATATCAGCCCACATCCACCCACTGCTGAGTATAGGCCTCTTCTTTTTCACGCCACTCGCTACGGTCACCAGCCAGCCTCATCCACTGTTTCCCCACCACCCTTACAATATCGTCGGACCAACGGGCAGGAGGTCTACCCACAAGACGTCGCCCCAATCTTGGCTGCCATTCGGTAAGCTTTATAGTCCACCTATCATCCTTGCAGCTTGCCAGGTGTCCTGCCCATCTCCACTTCAGCTCACACACTCGTGTACCAACATCGATGACCCTATAAGGTAGATGTACCATATTACGTAAGTGTACGGAATTCCGTAAGTTTTCGGTTTAGGCCTAAAAATAAGAAAATTACTAATTGTATCAAAAAGTTATAAAGTTATCTATTAAGTATGTACAATAGAGCGTCAATTACACACGTTAAAAGAACTGTAACCATCGTCGGATCAGTTGACACGTCTCCCTCGGTCAGCCTGCGCCAAACCGCCATAAAGGGTGGTGTGCGTGTTGCGTACGCGTAAGCTACCGCGCGAATTTTCTAAGGATATTGCGAATGACATGTAAGTATTTTCATAACTAAGTAATATAATTATTTTTAAGGGTTTTAAAACAAACTGACTGATGGCCGTTTCAAGTACTTCATTTAGTTTTAGCGAGTTAATTGAAATTTTCTGATTGCCGCAATTACCTACACCAAAAACCAACCGTGTCCATTATTACGTAACAATTACGGAATAGAGGAAAGAAGGGTGATTTTGTTTTTTGGAATTTGTCAGGAACGAGATGAGATAAGTAAACGAAAAAAGCTGGTACAGGTCTAATATATAACATAGTTTCTTGGAATCAAATTACGTATTACTATTTTATTTCTCTATGTTATGAAATACGTGTGTGAAGAGAAAACATTTTTCTTATTTTAAGCAGATTCGTCACAAATAACATCAGTACAAAATCATTAATTTGTTTAATTTAATTGTATCTTCCAGTATATTTTTTGATACCTATTACTAGTACGATTGCATTCCTATACAATTCAAGTCGTTTTATGTTGTTAAGAAGAGTTACTCGTTAGAAATTTATGTTAACTGACTACCGGAATTACCCACACCGTTTTTGGCTGTATTTGTTATTACGGTAGATATAGAAGTACCTGATTGAGCTCGGTACTGCATTTTATTTTTTTACAGGTCGAAATGTCAAACAAAAAGTACTCCAACGAGGACCTCGCCAAAGCTTTAGAGGATGTTTAAAAAATGGAACTATGCCCATATATCGTGCATCTACATACCCAACCAGACCTTGCATGAGAAAATTTAAAAAATATTTATTTTTGAATTTTAAATGGATTTTTTCACATATAAAAAATAATAATAAATAAATGAATAAAATATAGTTCACTAAACCGTGCTATAAGCTAGAAGTAAGTCGAAGTAAGTTCAATTTGATCTCATGAAAGTTTAAACACTACTATAAGTACCTAAAAATTTAAATAAAGTGTTTCCCTACACATAGAAAATAAAGGTGTTTTATTAAAAACACGTCACATAATCTTATTTTTCATATTTCATGTAATTCTGCAGAAAAACGCTATTTTTCTACATATACCGGAATTACCAGCATCCATTTACGGAATTACCTCGAGGGTCAAATTTTATACCGTAATAACGGACATATACGAGGTCCAGAAAAATTACAATTACTTTTATAAAAGAGTTTAAATACAGTATGTTACATTATTAATCTCTTCTCTGAGAACCGCTTTTTACGACTAAACTAATTTCAATTTGCTGTTTTTTCCTGCATTACTGGAAATCGCTAGGAAAGACAAAAATGCCTTAATACTACGTAATTACGTACATTTACCTTACTCTGATTCATAACCATGTAAGGTAAACTGACAGATGTCAATGTGTCATCCCGATACATTATCACTCAATTTGACACATGCAAAATGTCAAAATGCATAGAAACTTGTCATTGACATCTGTCAGTTTACATTACATGATTATGAATCAGAGAATAAATAGTTCTCTTACGGATTACGTCGTTGGGCACGCGTTAGTAAGTAAGTTATAATTACATCTGAAAATTGTTTCTAAAAACTGAAGTCCAATAACGTATTCTTTCTCTAAACAGCCTCGAAGTTCCCACCCCTTAGCTAAGGGTGTATTGTTTGACTTTAATTTCGAACTCCTTGGTCTCATTAATCATTCTTTTTGACTTGTTGAGTAAGGACAAGGATAGAAGACGTTAGAAGGGGATGGAAGATTATTTGTAGTGCAAATTGATTTAAAAAAGGCTAAAAAATCATCTCTATATCTTTATTGTTTTTTTTTTTACGTTATAGGTAGCAGACGAGCAGGCGGATCACCTGATGGTAAGCAATTGCCGCCGCCCATGGACACACACAAGACAGGGGCTGCTTCACGCCGTTTTTCTGTGAGGCAGTGGTATCACTCCGGTCGAGCCGGCCCATTCATGCCGGAGCGTGACTCTCCCACAATTTACTTTACTGGCCGGATGGCGCATTTGGTAGTGACCCTGCATGATACGCCAAAGGTCCTGGGTTCGATCCCCAGTCTGGACAAACATTCGTGTGGTGGACACTTGTGTTTGTTCAGTGTCTGGGTGTAATTATATGTATTTAAGTATTATATTTATGTTTCCTCTGTCGTCTGATATCTGTAACACAAGGGTTTAAGCTACTTAGTACGGAGTCAGGTCAATGTATAAGATGTGTGAATTTATTTATTTATAGGTATAGGCTGTATCTGTGAAAATTTACATCCTTATAACTATGTCTGCTATCAATCATTCTGAACAAAAAATTTTCTATGATTATTGGAATAGAAATTTCGCAATGAAAATTTCAACTTTCTATACAAAGTAGGGTTACTTAGGTGGCAATTCGTCCTAACAAAACTCGTCCCAGAATTTCAATATTTTTTTGCTGATCACTGTTCTAACCTAACCTAACCAATATTTCTTACTTACTCCGATGGCTCAGCGACCCGAAGTGTGTCTTGGCCTATATTTCTATTGCGATAATATTTACAAAAACTTTACAAAACAAAAAAATATTAGTGACGTTGGGCTAGAACAGTAACCAGCAAAAAAATTTTGAAATTCTGGGACAATTTTTTGGGACTTCTTCATTTTGTTCGGGGAGTAGCAAAAATGTGTGATGAATCTTAAAAAATCGTAGAAATAGTTAATTAGTAGAAGATGACGTCAAAAGGATATACTTAAATGTTCACGCATACACTCTGTATCATAAAAAGTGTTCTCTTTCGTTCTTTCGAAAGACCCAACACACATTTCATACATCCACACAATCAATACAAAATTCGTTCTAATCCCATACAGATTAGAGTTGACTAACCCTCGCCAAATAAATAACAGATATCCATCTATCTGTGACGGTTAATTGAAAAGACTAGGGTTGGGGTGTGAAGTTAATCGATATGGATAATTTTATCGATATATTATAGGTAAAAAAAGTTATTTTCTATTCTATTTTGTTTTATGTAGGTATCATCTTAATATCATCATCGATAAAATTAAGTAAACAAATGATGACAACTTCACTTGCATTGTCCTGATCCCAACTAAGGTTTTCCCTTGTGCTATGGAAACCAAAAACAACGAAGGAACCACAAACACCCAGACCCAAGACAAATGTCTGTTTCATCAAGAAACATTTGTGTTGATGCGGGAATCGAACCACTGCGCCAGACGTGTCGTAACGTATATCTATTGATTATTTATAAAGAGATAACTTCTATAGACAATGATAAGGCTAAACGGCTAAATCGAAAACACGAAACGCTTGCGCGATGTAATTGAGCACAGCGCCATCTGTTCGTTTCTGAATTACGGTGCCGAAGCGAAGTGAGGGGGGGCCACTAGTCTATTGATATACGTATTGCGCTAATTTTAATTTTTTTAAATAATATAATAAATAAATAATTTTTTTTTTTTTTTTTTTTTTGCTTTACAATATAATAAAAAAAAAATGTTTATTAGGCACCTTGAATGTATACATCGCAGTTTTAAAATGTGTTTTACAATATAAAATAAAATGTTTACAATACAAACTCACATCGGGCACCTAATAGGTCTCCGCTCAGCATATGTCGGGGATGCGCTTGCGCACCAACGACGCTGGTCTTCCGCGTCTTATATCGATCGTACTAATATGGACATTTGAAATACTTTCAATAGTAGGTACATACTATCGGTATCCTAAATAGTTTGCCAGGCCCACAATCGATAGCTCGACAACACTAAACTTCGATACTATCGATAAATCGATTTCTCGATACATCGTTGCAGCCCTGTGTAATTGGGAAGGGGGGTTATGGGGGTTGATCAAAAAGAATAGCCGGCGTCGGCGATTCGACCAATGTCCAGGGCCTTTTCCGTTCAGCTAGATTTTTAATGATGTGGTCAGGGGTGTTTTATACGGGGTTAAGGGTTGGTAGCAAAAAATACAAAAATGCACTTAATTTATATTCACTGCATACTTATTCCTCTACCCAAAGGTTGTCTGAAAGAGATCACTATTAGCGATAAGACCGACGGGATTGTATTTATATATGACCAACGCCATTAAGTTCTGTAACATTTTGTGCAATAAAGAGTAATTATATAATAAATTATCTATCTCATCATCAGCAACCCACCCTCGTCCACTGCTGGACATAGGTCTCCCCTAATGCACGCCACCGCTCCCGACTTTCGGCCACTCTCATCCAGCTCACTCCAGCCAGCCTTCGAATGTCATCATCCCATCTTGTCGCAGGGCGTCCACACTACGCTTACCGAGTCGCGGTCTCCACTCAAGGACTTTATAGCAACGGTTGTCAGTTCTGCGGCTAATGTGACCAGCCCACTGCCACTTCAGTTTGCTGATTCGGTGGGCTATGTTATGTTAAATAACTATCTATCTACTTTGGAAGAGCCACGCCTCAGCATGAATGGGCCGGCTTGAGTGGACTAATACCACGGCCTATACAAAGACAGGCGTGAAGCAGCGTCTTTACGCTGTGTTTCGCTGCGTGAGTGAGGGTACCGGAGGCTCAATCAGGAGGAAAGGGGTAAAAGGTTAGCAGCGCATTTGTGACTCTACTGTTGTTGCAGGTGTCTACGGGCGGCGGCAATCGCTTACCATCCACCTTTTCGTCTGCCACGAACCACATAAAAAGTACCAAAAATGCACTATCTTGTTATTACTAACCGTGGGAGAGCCACGCTACGGCATGAATGGGCCAGCTCGAGAGTGACACCGCAGCCTACGAGAAAACCGACGTGAAGAAGCGCATGCGCTGTATTTCGCCTAAAATTTAACGGTGTAGTAACCTAATATGTGGATGTTTGTAAAAGTAAAGTATCAACCTATATACTGTCCCACTGCAGGGCAAAGGTCTCCATCATAGAAATCAAGTCATCAGTCAAGCTACTATGATGGGATTAGGCTTAATCAACACGCTTGCCTAATGCGGTGCGGTGATCACAAACCCGAGCTATGTTCTGAAAATTGGTAGCATACCCTTTGCTCGAACCGGGAATCGAACCCAGCTCCCCAAGTTCATGGCCTGGTACTTAAACCACTAGACCAACGGGATTTCTGAACTATTCCAAAATACTCATACTATATCCTCCAAACTCAGGTACACATTTTTTACCTGACCCGGGGATCAAACCCGGGACTCGACTGCCAACTGCGCCATATTCATAGTGAAATAGGGAAATACACGATATTAAAAGACACATGTGTTCAGACTAAAGCAATATTCAAGATTTGATATATTGCGAGGGGGACAGAAGACATCGTTTGGGGAAATAATGGGAATCGAAAATGGAAATGGGCGTCCGATTCTTATAAGATTATTTGACTGGTTGTAATAAATTCGTACACCATCATTCGTTGTAGGACGACCTCAGGCCAGATGGAGTGATGATCTGCGCAAGAGGGCTGGCTGGAGCTGGATGCGAGTAGCCGAAGATCGATCAAATGTGGCCAGCATTTGGAGAGGCCTATGTCCAGCAGTGGACTGCAACAGGCTGATGATGATGATGATGACACCATCACGTAATAACTTAAGCACTTGTGTTACAAATATATATCAGACCACAGACGATTCCAAATATTTAATCTATACTATTTACAAAGAGATAACTTCTATAGACAACGACAAGGCTTATAGGTAAACCGAAAACACGAAACGCTTGCGCGATGTAATTGGACACAGCGCCATCTATTGGTTCATTTCTGAATTACGGTCCCGAAGCGAAGTGAGGGCGGGCCACTAGTATTTAAATAAATAAAATAAAATAAAAATTCACACATCTCATGCATTGACCTGACTCCGTATTAAGTAGCATAAGCACTTGTATTACAGATATCAGACAACAGAGGAAACAAAAACATAATACTTAAATTACATATATTACACCCAGACACTGAACAAACACAAGTATTCATCACACGAATGTTTGTCCAGGGTGGGAATCGAGCCCACGACCTTTGGCGTATGAGGCAGTAGTCGTGGTGATTAAGCCTAATCCCATCATAGTAGCGATGACTTGATTTCTATGATGGAGGCCTTTGCCCTGCAGTGGGACAGTATATAGGCTGATACTTTACATTACAGAACTAGCCCTGTTTTTCCGTCACCGAATCAAATGAAAATGACTTGATATTCCACAGACGTCGCATCGAGCCTTCCCAAGCTTGTAATTCAATAAGCTAAAATTACAGATAAAACAGCCGCAATTTTTTGTACGGGTGACGTTTTCGGTGTACCACAATATCACGAGATAGCAGTGAAGAAATTTCCGCTGCCAATTTTCAAAACCGCACTACACGACATAAACTAGGATTTTATCCATACGATCTGAATTAATGGCGGTCCACTACCGTGTATTTTATTACTCGACATTTTCTGTGAAGCACCTCCTTATTTTGGAATCAACTTTCCACAGCGGTAAGTATACACCTTCCTAAAAGGCCGGCAACGCATCCGTACTCGCATTCACATAATGGTAATAATGAATAATACCTGACGAACTGTCCAGTGCCCATCGCACCTTAGCAAATGTATTAAATTAGTTTGTGTTAGCTATGCCCAAGAGGGTAACATGATGTACTGGATTATGTTTTACCACCTGCATTGTAACATTCATGAAAGCAATAAACACCTTTGACTTTCACTTTGACTTTGAATCCTTCGGGTGTGTAGTTGATGTCCACTGGCGGCGGCGATCACTTACTCCAGACCCACTTGCTCGTTTGCCATCTAAAATCATAAAACAAAGCGAGCGATGGTAGCACAGTGGAACGGAAGGGATTTTTGGTGGTGTCTGGGTGTTACTTATATGTATTTAAGTATTATTTTAAGTTTTATTTGTGTTTCCTCTATTGTCTGATATCTGTAAAACAAGTGCTTAAGTTACGTACGGAGTCAGGAAGGCATCACTGCCATTCCTCGCGCTGTGTCACTGAACCCAGACCCGCTAATTGACTCAGCCCAGACCCCCGCGTAATTTTTCTCTCGTTTTTCGCCAGATGGCGCTGGGGGGGAGGGGATGGTCACCCCATGTAGTGGTCATTTTGACCCCGTGTAGGGAGGGTTAAGACTAGCTAATGTATTCATACAATGTGAGAAGAAAGATAAAGTTGGAATCTTTTATATCGTAAGCCACGCTTCGGCATGAATGGATCGCCTCGACCGTAGTGATACCACAGCCTTAAGACCGGCGTGAAGCAGCGCTTGCAATGTATTTCGTTGAGTGTAATTTAATTATAATATTTTTAGCTCAAGTTTTTTACTAATTAACTCCACAAAATAAGGTTTTAACACAGATGATTTCTTTCCTCTACCTATATGTTGTCTGGAAAAAACCGCTACAAGCAATAAGACTCCCTTATTGTCCTGTTTACTGCTGTTGTTTTTTTTATTAAAGTATAGGCCAACGCTTGACCACAATCGCACCTGATGGAAAGTGACGATGAGGTCTAGGATGACACGCGTTTGCCTAGAAGATGCCTGTTCACAGAGCCTTAAAGATGTCGATTATATTCGAGAAAAACAGGTTTTTCCCGACCAACCGACCGAACGAGTTTGGTTCGTGTATAACTTTCCTTTAAATCTATCTTCTAATCCAATTCCATACTAATATTATAAATGGGAAAGTGTATCTGTCTATCTGTCTGTATGTTTGTCTTTCTTTCACGGTAAACCGGAGCGGCGGATTGACGTGATCTTTTAAGTGGAGATAGTTGAAGGGATGGAGAGTAACATAGGCTACACACACATACAATTTAGGGAAATGGGGGGCGCAAGTGAAGCCGCGGGCAAAAGCTAGTATATTATACATTAAGCTTTAATTTAATGAACTTTTCCGCCTTTGAGGTGACTAGTGAGTCTCATCGAAATTAAATGTATCGCGAATATTAAATGTAAAATAGATATTAACAACTGCTTTGTTAATATCTATTTTACATTTAATATTCGCGATACATTTAATTTCAACGCTTCATTTAGGAAATAACCCTAAAAATACCCTCAAATTTCATTTCATCCATACCTCAATTAACCCTAAAATCTCGGGGGTCGAAACGACCCGTCATAAATTGTTCTCGCGCCTGGAATGCCTGTAGGGTTGACGAATTTCAAGGGGGTGTTTGGAAAAAAAAAAGTTAAAAGTATTCCATTGGTGTCCTCGGTTTTTAGGGTTCCGTAGCCAAATTGGCAAAAACGGAACCCTTATAGTTTCGTCATGTCCGTCTGTCCGTCTGTCCGTCTGTCCGTCTGTCCGTCTGTCACAGCCGATTTACTCGGAAACTATAAGTACTACAGTGATGAAATTTGATGGGAATATGTGTTGTATGAACCGCTACAAAAATATGACACTAAATAGTAAAAAAAAGAATTGGGGGTGGGGCCCCCCATACATGTAACTGAGGGATGAAATTTTTTTTTTTCGATGTACATACCCGTGTGGGGTATCAATGGAAAGGTCTTTTAAAATGATATAAAGTTTTCTAAAAAACATTTTCTTAAAGTGAACGGTTTTTGAGATATCAGCTCTCAAAGTCGTAAAAAGTATGTCCCCCCCCCTCTATTTTTATAACTACGGGGTATAAAATTCTAAAAAAAATAGAGGTGATGCATGCTAATTAACTCTTTCAACGATTTTTGGTTTGATCAAAGTATCTCTTATAGTTTTTGAGATAGGTTGATTTAACTGTAATTTTGGTTAAGTTATTGTGCTTACACTGAAAACGATGGCTGAACCTTATAAGATAGATCAAAAAATATACTACAGTATTGTACACCTTTAAAAATCTTATATTTGCTGCTACGGAACCCTTTGTGCGCGAGCCCGACTCGCACTTGGCCGGTTTTTTTATAGATACAAGATAGATAGATATACTTTATTGCACAAATATCACCAGTTTAAAACTAGACATTACAGAAATCCTACTACTATTATAAAGGCGAAAGTTTGTTTGGATGTATGGATGTTTGTTACTCTTTCACGTAAAAACTACTGAATGGATTTGAATGAAACTTTACCACAATATAGCTTATACATCAGAATAACACATAGGCTACAATTTATAAAAATATATTGTGTGGATTGTCCAAAATATGACGGTAAGTGTCAATAATTAACTCCACGCGTACGAAGTCGCGGGCGGCCGCTAGTTAAATAAATAAATGCGCCAGACAATCACACCAATCAACCTGGTCTCAAACTAGGGCAACCCCTGTACTATGAGTACAAGTGACGATAATTAACTGGGGGAACATCCAGACCTATCTGTGATGGGTGGCAGACGAGTAGACGGATCGCCTGATGGTAGGCTATTGCCACCGCCTATAATCACCCGCCGCATTGATGTCACAAGTGCGCTGCTTACCTTTTAATCCCCCTTCCCCTGGATGGGCCTTCGGCACGGCACATTGTACAAATATCAAGTTAAGAACTAGAGATTACAGAAATGATTAAATGCAAACGAGCAGACGGATTACCTGATGGTAAGCGATTACCTCGCCCATAAACACCTCAATACCATTGTCTCAAGTGTGCTGCCAAACTTTAAGTGAAGGTCGCGGGAGTCCCTTGGATGCGGGTGGCACAGGACCGATCTAGTGTGGAGAACTTTGGAGGAGGCCTATGTCCAGCTGTGGACGTCTATTGGCTGAAATGATGATGATGATGATTGTTCACGAAAGGCCCACTTTGAACTTTCACTATGATCCGGGACATTGAAAGTATTAAATTAAATTGAGACAACATCACATACATTGTCCTGGCCCCAAACTAAGGTTTTCCCTTGTGCTATGGAAACCAGAAACAACGAAGGTACTACAAACACAAATATCTGTTTCATCAACAAACATTTGTGTTGGTGCGGGAATCGAACCCGCGACCCTTACGTCTCAACCGGCGCTCAAACCATTGCGCTAAACGGGTCGTCAAACATTAGTTCCATTCTGTACCAACAGATGGCGCTGGACGACAATCGTCAAGTGTTTAGCCGTGGACGTCTATTGGCTGAAATGATGATAATGAACGTTTGTTACTGACTTTAAGACTCCTCGGTCCTGTCAACCCTGAGTGGCAAAGGCAGGGTTAATTGTCATTTGTAACCCTTCACGGAATTAAGTTACGGATGTTAATGGCGGCGGGATATCCGGCAGGTGAGGTGTTATGTGCTTCGCCGCGGACTGTTATGACGTTATGGTTATGGTAAAATCAGCCTATATACTGTCCCACTGCAGGACAAAGGCTCTTCGTATTAATTCTATACTAGTATGCATTTATGTATTTATTGATGTAGTTATCTCTATTACTACATAAAGATCTGCACTGCCTTACCCCTGTTAATTCGCTCTGCATATTCCTCTACCCAAAGGTTGTCTGGAAGAGATCGCTATAGCGATAATGGCCGCCGATATTGTATTTGTAAATTACATTAGCATTAAGTTCTGTACTGTGTTGTGCAATAAGAGTATCTATCTATCTATTATCTTCCATCATATTTTTTATTGATAGGTAGCAGACGAGCAGGCGGATACATTTCTGCCGCTCATGGACACCGCAACACAAGTGGAGTCACTGTGCGCTGCAACCTTTTATCCCGGTACTCTCACTCACTCGGCGAACTCGTGGGGCTGCTTCACGGGTTTTTCTGTGACGGCAGTGGTATCACTTGATCGAGCCGGCACATTCCTGCTGAAGCGTGGCTCTCCCACCATTAATATAAAGTAACTCTGTCTGTCTGCTGCTACTCTTTCACGCCAAAACTACGCAACGGATTTAAATGAAATTTGGTATAGGCAGATAATCTAGACCCTGAGAAAGAACATAGGCTACTTTTTATTGCGAAAGGGGGTTGAAAGGGGGGTAAAAAGTTACTTTTCCACGCGGACGGAGTCGCGGGCGGCCGCTAGTATCATATAAATCAAGTCATCGCTACTGTGATGGAATTAAGCTTTATCCACGCTTACCTAATGCGGATTTTAAAGTTTGTAAAAGCCACGCTTCGGAATGAATGGGCAGTCTTGACCAAAGTGATACCACGGCCTCACAAAAGACCGACGTAAAGCTGTGTTTCGCCGATTGAGTTCTACCGGAGGCCCAATTGGGGGGAAAGGGGGTTAAAAGATGGCAGCGCACGTGTGACTCTTGGTGCTGCGGTTGTGAATAAGCATCATCAACGCTAACCATCAGATGATCCGTCTGTTCATCTGCTACCAATCACATTAAAAATATATATAACTAGCGGCCGCCCGCGACTTCGTACGCGTGTAGTTAATTATTGACACTTACCGTCATATTTTGGACAATCCACACAATATATTTTTATAAATTGTAGCCCATGTGTTATTCTTGACTGGCCGTTGACTGGCCGGTTGGCGCAATGGTAGTGACCCTGCCTCATGCGCCAAAGGAGTCGTGGGTTCGATCCCACCCTGGGACAACATTCGTGTAGATTGAAACACTTGTGTTGTTCAGTTGTCTGGGTGTATATATGTATTTAAGTAGGTATTATATGTGTGATCCTCTGTTGTCTGAATTATCTGAACACAAGTGCATAAGCTACTTAGATACGGAGTCAGGTCAATGTATGGAGATGTTGTGTGAATTTATTATTAATTGTAAGTATTCTGGATGTGGTAAGCTAGATTGTGGGTAAAGTTTCATTCAATCCATTCAGGTACCTAGTTTTTACCGTGAAAGAGTAACAAACCATCCAGTACATCCAGACAAATCCGCCTTTATAATAGTAGTAGGATTTTGGGTTAGCGACTCAAACATTATTTTAGTATGGATGCGCTTTGGCGTGTGCTTCATTTTTTATCTACTGCTTACATTATTTTTATTCATTGTCTATCTCATTAGCATATCTTAGCGTAGAGAGAGACGCAATATAACGATCACCGAATCATGCGGGAGAATGGTTTCAATTTCACGAGTCGAGAGTTCCGAGGGGAGGGGAGTTGTATGGACATGCCCCTCTATCAGTGGTTAATATTGTTCTGTTACTGGGATTAAGATGACATCACGTCGAGGATTGTTGCGCCTCAAAAAATATTTATGTAAAGGTGTCTACTTTTTACGCCCTGTTGGTCTAGTGGTTTAAGTACCGGGCCGTGATCTCGGGGTCCCGGGTTCGATTCCCGGGTCGAGCAAGAGTATGTGTCGAATATGTTCGCATTAGGCGAGCGTGGTGATTAAGCCTAATCCCATCATAGTAGCGATGGCTTGATTTCTATGATGGAGGCCTTTACCCTGCAGTGGGACAGTATATAGGCTGATACTTTCTTTCTTTCTTTATCTACTTTTATTTATGTTTTCATTGAAGGCTTTCTAATTACCAATGGCCTTACTATTAAGTAAATCCTATCTATAAAAAAATAATAAGTAGGTACTTGTCAAAAATACCATGTCTCGCAACTTAGTTGTTTCTACCGTAAAAAAATGTGAGATCCATGTAATACCAAAGTACATAGGTACTGTGTTTTCATGCGATAGCCGAGTTGATATAATATATATTTAACACGTTATTAACGTTAAAGGGACTGAATAAATTACTAACCGACTTGGTATTACATGGATCTCACAACTTTTTACAGTAGAACAACTGAGTTGCGAGACTTGGTCTTTTTGACAAGTATTGTGATAAGTATTGACTGGCCGGATGGCGCATTTGGTAGTGACCCTGCCTCAAAGGTCGTGGGTTCGATCCACCCTGGGCAAACATTCGTGAGATGAGCACTTGTCTTTGTTCAGTGTCTGGGTGTAATATATATATATAGGTATCTAAGTATTATATTTGTGATCCTCTGTTGTCTGATATCATATCTGTAACATAAGTGCTTAAGCTACTAAGTACGGAGTCAGGACAATGTAAGTACAGCCACACATCAAAGTCGGTATACAAAACTGTCAAATTTCTTCAAGCGACTCTCATCTTTTTTCTTCTCTTAATCAAAATTGTAATCTTATTATAACTGTAGACTTTGTGTTAGTTATTTTGCTTAATATACGTTTTTGCTATGAATGTAGAGTAAGTCAAGATATAGTGATGTCATCAAAATTAAATGTAGGTTGCTATTGTTGCATAAGTGATCGTCAGGTTGATTTAGGTACTCATTCAACATTTTGCTTTCCTGTTAGATTAGATAATTTCAGAAATAGTGTAAGTAGAACAACACATAAATCCGATGTCAAAACCATATTAATTATTAGAGAAATTGTTTACATGAAATCAAATTATTGTAAAATCAAATTAATATTAATGTAAGACCATTTCTTTTAGTTTTAGTTTTCGCCTGAGATACAGGATTTACCTAGTTCAGGCACCCAACTAAAAATAGCTTCTTAGTATTAGGTAGATTAGAAGTATTCCTTGTAAAATGATTTTCAATAAATTTATTTATTTATTTATTTTATCTTACTATCATACCTACACATTAGGTTGAATATCAATTGAGGAAATTTGACAGGTTGCGGTAACCTAACTGATGTGTGACTGTACGATGTTGTGTGATTTTTTTTGTTAAAAAATCGCATTTTTTCTCGGCGTATCCACCCAAATCTTTCAATGAAAAGAAATAATCTCCAAGAACGGAATGTTTCAATCTTGTATATTTAACTCCCCTCGCAAATACTCCATTGTTTTTGGAAAAATGTCTTTGGAATTTACTCGTCTGTTAAACTCATTGAAAATGATTGTGATTTTTTTTCTTTCTTTTTGAAAGTTTTTTTTTCTGTTTGCATATTTATGGCGCTTGTTCGTCTTATAGCGCCGCCATTGTTACCTTTACTATTAATAACGTCCCAAGACCCAAAAGCCTTTTAAAAGGCATAAAATAAGGCATTTAACCGTGGGAGAGCCACGCTTCGGCATGAATGGGCCGGCTCAACCGGAGTGATACCACAGCCTCACAGAAGACCTGAGGTCCAATTGGGGGGAAGGGCGTTAAAGGTTGGCAGCGCACTTGTGACTCTATTGGTGTTGCAGGTGTCTATGGGCGGAGGCAATCGCTTACCATCAGATGATCTGTCTGCTCGTCTGCCACTTAAAAGGTGCCACGGACAGCACCGGTCTTTTTGTGAGGCCGTGGTATCACTCCGGTCGAGCCGGGACTCCTACGGTTAGAACCCCCTGTGTACTCCATACAATGTAGGTACTCTGTGGTGTACTCTGGTTTTTAATAATGTGAACTTCACATTGTGAAGTAAACTGACAGATGAAATTGACAAGTTTCTATTTTTTTTTATTTGTTATATGGCCTGTATTGTGTTCACGACACATTTAATTTTGCCAATGTCAAGTGTTATGCTGATAAAGTGTAGTCAACAGTCGAAGTCACAGTCACTCAATAAAACGCCGGTGTTTAACGTTTTAATGTCCTAAGGATTCTGTGGAGACTATTTTTAACAAAGTCGAAGGTTTAAGACTCTATTAGGTCAAAGCAAGTTGTTAATTTCTATGCATTTTGACATTTTGTATTTGTTAAATTAAGTGATAATGTATGTGGATGACCCACTGACATCTGCCAGTTTACTCCACATGATTAAAAACCAGAGTATAGTAAATTGTGATGCCTCTGGTATTGTAAAAGGCAACGGGGATTGTTTACCATCAGATGAGCCGTTCGCTCGTTTGCCAGCTATAATAAAAATCACATTTCTCTATTGCCTCTACCTAAATAATCCCACCCAAAATTGAAAAGATACTTATCTATCTAACTATACACGCCCTATCTATCTGTACAATCTTTTCCCCAAAGCACACCTGTAACAAGCTTTAAGCTTTGTAACGCTCAAACTTGTACCATCGTGATCTTGCAAGCTTTAAAAGCTCTTTTTATAATTAGACTTTGCTCGTAATATTTTTTTCTTTTATGTCTGTTTTGAGGCTTAAAGGAGGAGATGAGGCGGATATTTACCCCAGGTTTCATCTTAACTAGTGGTCAAATATTTGCAATAATGTTTCTACTGGATATTGTAATAGGTATATAATACAACCTACAATATTGATGAGACTATCGTCAGCTCATGGCGAGAAAGCACTTACGAAATGCGTCGGCTTAATAAGGGGTTTAGATGGTGTAAAATGGATAGCATATCTACCCGGTCTGTGGAAGGTTGTGGGTTCGAGTCCCACCTGAACCCTCCGAGGATGTTTTTAAGTGCAATATTTACTTAAGTGTAGTTATGACCTTGAGTGCGCAGAAACCAATTTTGATAAAAAGTCTTCTTTTTACAAGTGCGCAAAATAACGGTCATCGCTAAACTTTCGTGCCTCCAGCTTAATTCATAGTGTAATTTTATTAAATATGAATATGAAATGTTACCGTGTACTAGTAACACTATCTACTATAAAATTTGCATGCCCTTGCTAGGCCTAAGATAGTGAAACAAATTTAATTTTAAGATCTCTATTTTTACTTACTTAAATTAAGCAAATAAATGATTTGATTTAATTTGATTTGATTTGATATAATAGGCTAGTACCTACTTTTACTAGTTTTTTTTATTTTTGCGTTGCATTATAACTATAAATTATTAAAACGGGAATTAACGCGACGTTTATTTTTAAGTACATTGTATGTACTTACTGCTTGACGTTTCGGCTACGTTGCAGTAGCCGTGGTCACAAGCGAACTGGCGGTGCACGGCGTCGTCTGCTAGGGCCCGGCAGCGAATCTTCGGACACCTTCACACTTTGTGATATTAAATCGCCACTAGTTGTAATTTCAAGCAGTAAGTACATACAATGTACAAAAAAATAAACGTCGCGTTAATTCCCGTTTTAATAATTTATAGTACTTTACTTTCGTTAATATTCCGCTACCTCTCTCGCATTGAACCCACGGCCCTCGTCTCGGGGACGCGCGTCAAGTGTCCCTTCTCTCTAATAAGCATACAAATGGCTTGAACTCTGCTAATCACTGTTTGCTCAACATTGATGGGGGAGAGATGCCCCCTTATTGTTCTTAGACGTAGCATCTTAAGACAAGGCTACGATAATCTGTATCAGTAGCGCTACCATGAGTTGACATCTAAAACTGACATAACGTAAACTATTGCACTGTCTCTTTCAAATGCATCACAATGAAAGAGACAAAGCGATAGTTTTCGATAGCGAGGATAGTATTTCAAACTCATGGTAAGGCTACTGAACTATATCATTGTTATAAAAACTATCTTTTCTACGGATATGTCAAGCTTGAAATAGGCAGGTAGTAGGTATAGTTTTTGGTACAAAGAATGAATCCCATCGGCCGCGTACGCAACCAGGGCTTCGTAACTAGATACGAAAACTATTTCTACCGTGTACGAAATCGGTTGCGATCAAAATAAAAAAAAAAATAGAAACCAAAACCCTACTTTTCAGGAGAGCCAAAAAACGTATTATTTTTTTGTTTTAAATTCGTAACTTTTTTATTTTAGAAGTTTTAAAAAAATTACCAAGATAAAACATTCTTAAATCAAAATAATATGATTTTTTTAGTAAAATTTTGCAACTAATTGATGGCGTAAAGACCGTTAGATGTAGAATTTTTGGGTTTGTACACCCAGTTTTTGGGGCGTAAAAACCATGTTTTAGCGAACTCCAATATTTCGGCTGTACAAATCGATAGAGATAAATTTTAATTATCTGATTAAATTAAAATGGTATATAAAACTCGATTTGGCCAAAATGGTTTATTACGCCAATTAAGCCTGCAGTTATCGATATACTCAGTGGCTCTACCTTTTTCATAGTTTTACAAGTAAGTATCTTTGACGGCCCCTCTGTCCGGTGTCCGTCCGGCCCGAGGCGGAGGGTCCGGTCGTCAAAAATAACATTTTCTTTACTTAGCTGCGGCTGGCTGATAGTCGCGGTCTTATTGTACACGTACACTCGTCTAGACAAGTGCTAAATCATTTTTTTTACTGGCTTCGAGCCACAAGCACATAAAAAAAATAGAAATACGCACGTAGACCCCTGATGGTTTAATGGTTTAAGTACAGAGCTGTGAACTCGGGATGCGAATCCCGGGTCGAGCAAAAGTATGTTTCGAGTTTTTTTTCGTGCGCTTTACTCGACACTTTCTGCCACGCCACGCACCGCCTCATTGAGGAATCAACTTCCGCAGCGGTATTTCCGGACCCGTACAACATTCAAATCTTCAAGAAACGAGCCTATACCTTCCTAAAAGGCGGGCAACCCATCCGCACTCCTTCTGGTGTAGCTGATGTCCAAGGGCGGCGGTGATCACTTACCATCAGGTGACCCGCTTGCTCGTTCGCCTTCCTATAATATAAAAAAAAAATTAACATAGCTCGGGTTTGTGATCACTAATCCGCATTAGGCAAGCTTAGTGTTTTTTTATGTGATAGATGGCAGACGGGCAGACGAATCACCTAATGGCAAGCGAGTAGTGACCCTGCCTCATTCGCCAGAGGTCGGGAACTGCTTATAAATAATTATGCTTTTTTTATTCATTTTTTACATTATAGCGGACAAACGAGCAGACGGCTCACCTGATGGTAAGTGATCACCGCCGCTCATGGATATCTACAACACCTAAGCTTACCTATAAATAAATAATGTCAAATAAATAAACTTTATTGAAAAATCGTTAAAACAATAAAATCAAAAGTCTACTTATAAGGGTGCAATTTTTGGTGCGCTGCCTAAACTGTACTTATCTCAAACAAAAAGTAGCAAGGACCTAGTAAACAAACATACTTAACAACTAAAATACAGATTCGAATACAAATACCTATAATATTTCAAAATTACTGAACGCGCTAGTAAATAATGTAGACTAAATACCTACCTACCTACAAATATTTGCGCGGATTTGGTAGTGACCCTGTCTCATACACCAAAAGGTCGTGGGTTCGATCCCCACCCTGGACAAACATTTGTGTGATGAACCTTGTGTTTGTTCAGTGTTTGGGTGTTATTTATATATTTAAGTATTATATTTCTAATCCTCTGTTGTCTGATATCTGTAACACAATAGTACGAAGTCAGGTCAATGTATGAGATGTTATGTGTATTTAATTTATGTATTACTAGTGACCCGCCCTCACTTCGCTTCGGGAACGTAATTCAGAAATGAACCAATAGATGGCGTTGTGCTAAATTACATCGCGCAAGCGTTTCGTGTTTTCGGTTTATCTAAAAGCCTTGTCGTTGTCTATAGAAGTTATCTCTTCATAAATAGTATAGATAACACTTTTGTCTTTACCAGTACCTACCTAGGATAGGCTACTTGATCCCATCGCTTTGACCGCGTGCGTACGGCAGATAGGGGGCTCTGGACAAACACAGAAGGGGGAGGGGGGGGGGGGATTATTGGCAAAGTAAGAACTCACTTGATCTGAACGACCCATCATTCAAGGTAAGTCTGTAAGGGTTATTTCTACATTGCGATATAATGTAACTATAGTTTAGTTTTGCAAAGTGAATTTTTCAAATCTATGTGCGTAAGAAAAAACAGTAAAGTTTCAGCCTATATACTGTCCCACTGCAGGACAAAGGCACAAAATAATTACACACGGAAAGTAGGCTGCCCACTAAGAGCTAAAAACGTGTCATGTACTCACGCATGCGCACTAACGGGGAAATACGCCTTTTCGACCACATTAATCCTAGCCTATGACATAAGATTGTCAAACTGTCGAGGTCTATGGTAGAGGCCGCGCGCTTATGTACTCATGCCGGGCAACAACCCAAGCATATGTCGACGAACTCTTCTAAATTCAAAATCAGGCTGAGTCTACCTTCTGTGTGTAATTATTTTGTGGCAAAGGCCTCCATCATAGAAATCAAGTCAACTGTGGTGGGGTTATTTTTAATCACCACGCTAGCCTTTCATCACACGAATGTTTATCCAGGGTGGGGATCGAACCCACGACCTTTGGCGTATGAGGCAGGGTCACTACCAAATGCGCCATCCGGCTAGTCATCTATACTATTTTTATATAGAGATAACTTCAATAGACAGCTTCAAGGCTTATAGGTAAATCGAAAACACGAAACGCTTTCGCGATGTAATTGGACACAGCGCCATCTATTGGTTCATTTCGGAATTACGGTCCCGAAGCGAAGTGAACGCGGGCCACTAGTACTTAATAGAAACGATTGAAAATTCTAAATGTTTTTGTAAATTTTCTTAATTTTTTACTCTTTTCTAAATCTTATTCATGAAACCCCATACAAAGAGGAAACGAAAAATATAAAAACCAAAAAATGTATGAAGTTACACGCATAATACTGGAAAAATATGATATTCATTGCACGAGTGAACCGCTACAGGACTCAACCACCTGCGGATACAGGGTGCTCCCTTTTCTCATTTCCACCAAAATCCATACATAACGCCCCGTGTTGGTTTAGTGCAGTGGTTCTTAACCGGTGGTCTGCGGACCGCTGGTGGTCCCTGGAGGCATTCCAAGTGGTCCGCGAAGATATCGTAATAAACAAGTGACGTGACGTGATGAGTCGAGTCAACACAACGTAAACGGCGCCGCGACGCATGTCCAAAGTGTGTGGTCCCTGACGCGACAGAATTTTGGTAAAATGGTCCCTCATGACTTAAAGGTGGTTTAGTGGTTTAAAAGAACGCCCCGTATTGGTCTTAGTGGCTTAAGTACCGGGCCCTGTTCCGGCAGCTGTTCCATACATTTATGCCCGCGGTGAATATACTTTTTAACTGTGGGAGAGCCACGCTTTGGCATGAATGGGCCGGCTCGACCGGAGTGATACCACTGCCTCACAGAAAACCGGCGTGAAGCAGCCCCTGTGCTGTTTTTCGCTGAGTGAGTGAGGGTACCGGAGGCCCACCCGGGGGGGAAGGGGATAAAAGGTTGGCAGCGCACTTGTAACTCCACTGGTGTTGCAAGTGTCCATGAGCGGCGGCAATTGCTTACCATCAGGTGATCCGCCTGCTCGTCTGCTATCTATCACATTTAAAAAAATGCCACTCATCATCATCATCAGCCTGTTGCAGTCCACTGCTGGGCGTAGGCTGTTTGCCACTATCGGAATTTAAAACTAAATACAATGGATTAAAGTCGGAAGCAAAATATAGTTGAAGAAACGGCGGCAATCGCTTTCCATCTTGTGATTCGTCTGCTCGTTTGCCACCTATCACATAAAAATAATGTAGTGGCGGCGTTTTCGAAAATTAAATCTAGATATACATAGCTGTAACTACTAATGATAGCGCTGTTAAGGTCAATTTCTCGAACGATTTATGATTCTACAATCGAAAGATAGGTAATAATTAAAATAAGACAAAATCAGAGAATCAAATAAGTACCCTAAATAAAACCAATGTTATTTCCAAACAATGTTACTTATTTCCTTTCACAATACAAATGATGTATTTCCTTTTCTTGTCTATGAAAATCGGACACCCTGTATAGCCATAAACCTTCACAAGCCATAATAAAGAGAGTAACGCACTTTATAGTCGCTACGTGAGACTGAAATATGGGGAGTGAGTGAGAGAGGTAGCTACTGTTTTGACACTGTAAGTAGGTATCTCTTTTTCTAAAATGTATGGACTGTACATTTTTTTATGTGATAGAAAGAAAGAAAGAAAGAAAATACATTTATTAATTTGAATACCACAACACATATTACATACTACAGACAATTGACACAACACAAGAAAATAAAAAACACTAAAAAAATAAATTTAAACCAAAAAAATAATAAAAAATAAATAAATAACAACAAAAAATAAACTGTCCCTCCCCATTGTCCAGCAGTGCCGTGCAATATATTATGCTGTGTTGTGTTGAGGCATAGGTGGCAGACGAGTAGAGTGGATCACCTGATGGTAAGAGACGGCCGCCTCCCATTGACACCTGCAACACCAGTAGAGTTTAATTGTGGGAGAGCCACGCTTCGGCATGAATGGGCCGGCTCGACCGGAGTGATATCACTGCCTCACAGAAAACCGGCGTGAAGCAGCCCCTGTGCTGTGTTTCGCCGAGTGAGTGAGGGTACCGGAGGCCCACCCGGGGAGGGGAAGGGGATTAAAGGTTGGCAGCGCACGTGTAACTCCACTGGTGTTGCAAGTGTCCATGGGCGGCGGCAATTGCTTACCATCAGGTGATCCGCCTGCTCGTTTGCTACCTGTCACATAAAAAAAAAAGAAAAAAGAGTCAAAAAGCGCATTTGGTAGTGACCCTGTCTCATACGCCAAAGGTCGTGGGTTCGATCCCCACCCTGGACAAACATTCGTGTGGTGAACACTTGTGTTTGTTCAGTGTCTGGGTGTAATATATGTAAAAGTAAAAAAAAGTATCAGCCTATATTATACTGTCCCACTGCAAGGCAAAGGCCTCCATCATAGAAATCATATTGTTATCACTATGATGGGATAAGACTTAATTACCTCGCTTGCCTAATGTGGATTTTTGATCACAAATCCAAGATGTTCGACATATTCGAAATTACTTTTGCTCAACCCGGGAATCGAACCCGGGATCCCGAGATCACGGCCCGGTACTTACACCACTAGACCAACGAGGCAATATGTATCTAAGTATTATTTGTGATCCTCTGTTGTCTGATATATGTAACACAAGTGCTTTAGCTACTTAGTACGGAGTCAGGTCAATGTATGAGATGTGGTGTGAATTTATTTATTTACTAGTGGCCCGCCCTCACTTCGCTTCGGGACCGTAATTCAGAAAAGATCCAATAGATGGCGCTGTGTCCAATTACATCGCGCAAGCGTTTCGTGTTTTCGGTTTACCTATAAGCCTTGTCGTTGTCTTTAGAAGTTATCTCTTTATAAATAGTAAGTAGATAAGTAGATTTGTCTGCAAGGGCGGATCCAGCTTGGCGCCAGGAGGGGGTCACACACAATAGTCGTGCTCAAGTCAAGATTATTTTTTTTAATATTTCACAACATCACATACATTGATCTGACTCCGAGATAGGTAGCTCAAGCACCTGCGTTACGGATATCAGAAACAACAGTGGAATTTAAAATGATAAATGTTACAGTTAAAACTAGTTATTAGTTAGAAACACTTTTTCTAGTTAGAACTACTTAGTTTTTACGTAATGCCTTTGTTAACACTAGAATTCACTGATGTTTGGATCGAATATCAGTTAAACTAGTTTCTACGAGACAAAACGCGTTTTCCCAAAGCGAGTCAGTTATAACTGTTCATATAATACAATGTACTCTGTGAACTGTTCCGACGACCGTAGCACAGATATCAAAATCAGGGTTGTTTCTGAAATGCGGCCGATCAACGATTGCCGCATTGTCGTTGAGATTCTTCAATAAGACTTATTACTATACTTATTATGAGAAGTGTTGCCAAGGGAAGCACATCTCGTGAGATTGGGATCAAGCGAGATCTCGCGAGTTTATGAAAATCAATCTCGCGAGATCTCCGCAATTTCGACTCGCGAGATTTGTTTGTTTTTTTTTTTCAAATATTTACAATATTTGAACAGTTTATACCATAAATCCTTATTCAACGCGTTAAGTAGCCAGGAAATTGATTCCACTTATATAAACCTTCTCCGTATAATTTACCTATTCACAGAGTACTGCAAATATCAAATTTTATACTCAAAAGGCGTCAAACAGCGACCCATACTGTTTACTAGCACTTTAGACGAAGTTTTCAGAGTCCTAGCGGATAAATGAAAATCAAAGGGTATTGATGTAGAAGGAAGAAGGCTGACAAACCTTCGCTTTGCAGACGACAACGTGTTCTTCGCTAACACATCCACGGAACTAGAAGAAATGCTTAAAGAACTGAGCACAGCGAGTCTTGAGGTTGGACTAATGATGAATCGGTTGACAACAATATTGATGACAAATAGCACAAAACGTAGGATATCGGTCTACATGGGCCAGATAGGTAATTTCCTTCGAAAGCAGGTAGGAAAGAGAGATCGAGCGCTGCTTCGATAATGCCTGAAAGAGCTACTGGTCCATGAAAGCGTACATGAAGGGAGACCTTCCTCTGTCACTTAAACGCAAGCTCACTGACGTGTGTATTTTGTCCATGCTTACCTACAGTGCTCAGACTTGGTCGCTAACCGAACATCAAAAGACCAAGCTCAAAGAGCGATCGAGTGGAGTATACTGGGTATTAAGATCACTGAACGAGTCAGGAATACCACAATCCGCTCCAAAACTGGGATCGTGGATGTGGGAAATAAATCCACTAAGCTCAAATGGGATTGGGCCGGCTACGTTTGTGGATGCACCCAGAGAGGTGGACCAAAATCATTACGCATTGGCAGCCAGCAGGAAGTCGTCGTGCCTCTAGGTAAGCTCAAAAAGAGATGGCGAGATGACTTGAATGATCGACGTGACGTATGACGTGGCTGAAATGGCAATGGGTAGGACACACTGCGAGGAAAACAGACGGCCGTTGGGGTGGAAAGGTCCTTGAGTGGAGGCCACGTGCAGGATGGGCCGCAGCCGTGGCAGGCCTCTCCCACCAGGTGGACCGACGATCTGGTGAAGGTCGCGGGAGTCCCTTGGATGCGGGTGGCATAGGACCGATCTGTGTGGAGAACATTGGGGGTGGCCTATGCTCAGCAGTGGACGTCTATTGGCTGAAATGATGATGAGTGATGATGAGATGCTTTAGACCATTTCTCCAACAATTGGCAAACCACCGCTACAAACAGAGTGCAATGGCGGCATTTGGGGGAGGCCTTTGCCCAGTAGTGGGACAACGTAGGCTAAAAAAAAAGAAAAAAAACGGTTTTATAATACATAGGTACTTATTTTTTATTTTAACTATTCAAATATTGTTAATATTTGAAAAAAAAACAAACAAATCTGTTTTTGTTGATTGACAAACAGATTTGTTGATTTTCATAAACTCGCGAGATCTCGCTTGAGCCCCCAATCTCGCGAGATTTGCATTCCCTAGGCAACACTTCTCAGTCATAAGCAGAAAGAAGTACGAAGTGGCAAACGTGGCCCGCCTTATTGAAGGACATATTATATCTTAATGACAATGCAGCAAATCGTTGATCGGCCGCATTTCAAAACGGCCCTGATTTTGTATCTGTGCTACGGTCGGAACAGTTTTAATAATAATAATAAATAAATAAGTAATAACTGATATTTGATTCAGAAATCAGTGAATTCTAGTGTAAACAAAGGCATTACGTAAAAACTAGTTCTAACTAGAAAAACGCGTTCTAACTAATATCTAGTTTTAACTGTAACTTAATTATACATGTAATACTTTTATTTTGTAAATAAATACTTATAATACATAGAAAACACCCAGACCAATGCAAACAGAAATGTTCATGCACACAAATGTTTGCATTGTGCGGGGATCGAACCCGCAATCTTTGGATCAGACGCAGCGTTCACTACCACTGAACCAAATGGGTCGTCAACTCAACTCAATTTAACTTTGATAACAATAGATAGGTATAAGTAAAAAAGGTATTTTATTAATGTAAGAAGTTCTGTAGGAACTTAAAAATATTTACCTATTATTTATTAGGTATATTAAATTAAATTAATAATGAAGGTTACGTAATATCTGCATGGTGCCAAAAATATGAATAAAATCATTAAGTTCAATTAGTGGTCCACCTAAGTCCTGGAACCAGCCCAGGGGGGGGTCATGACCCCCATGACCCCCCCCCTGGATCCGCCGTTGTTTGTCTGTGTGAGTATACTTTTTTGGATATATTTTAGTTTCATCCGGCATGGCTTCGTTGTAGTCCCCCACAAATCTCTACAAGGGTTGTTTCCTTGCGATAAATCTATCAGAGAGCGGAAACTACAGCACTCGCCACTTAACAGTGACCCGAAAAGGTCAATAGCCTGGTAATACAGACGGCCACACATTGGATCAGTTTAAGTTACTTAGTATTATTCAGTAAATAAGTATGCAAATACTTAACAAATTTAATCTTTCTTTCTTTACATTATGCTGACACTACAATCATAGTTGCAGGTGTCTATGCGCGGCGGTAATCGCTTACCATCAGGTGATCCGTCTGGTCGTTTGCCACTTATGCCAAAAATGTGTACCTGAGTTTTTCTATAGTTTTTTAAATTTTCGCGTTGCATTATAACTATAAAGTATTAAACCGGGAATTAACGCGACGTTTATTTTTAAGTACAGTGGCCAGCACATCAAGTTACTACAATCTGTCAAATTTCCTTAGTTGATATGAACCAAACGCGTTTGACATAAAAGTGAGGTTCGATTGAAGAAATTTGACAGATTGTAGTAACTTGATGTGCAGGCCACCGTACATTGTATGTACTTACTGCTTGACGTTTCGGCTACGTTGCAGCAGCCGTGGTCACAAGCGAGTTTTTCTGTTCAGAAATTTTTCGTTAGCCTGAAGTCTGCAAGTTGGTGGTCTTGTACCCCCGTACCTCGGGAAGCACGTTAAGATATAAGTTAATCTGCGTTAAGATATAAGTTAAGAAGTTGATCCTGCGCTCAATCTCTCTTCGGTCGTGTCACACTGGTATCCCATCGAATTAAGCGGGTAAGGGAATAGAGAGCGCACTTGTGTTTGCGCACACGCTTGAGCACTACTTATAGTATTATGCTGCGTACGTGGCGGATAAATAAGATGGGCTTCCTTAGATTTTTAGGTTTAGAAATCCGAAACGTGCAGATTTCACAATGCTTTCTTTCATCCCCGAAACTACAAAACAAACCATCAGCAACCCACACTCGTCCACAGCTGAACATAGGTCTCCCCTAATGCACGCCACCGCTCCCGATTTTCGACCACTCTTATCCAGCTCACTCCAGCCAGCCTTCGAATGTCGTCATCCTATCTTGTCGCAGGGCGTCCAACACTACGTTTACGGATACGCGGTCTCCATTCAAGGACTTTAATGGCTCCAACGGTTTCCACAGATTGGGCCGTCGGTACCCTCACTCTCTTGGCGAAAAACAGTGCCTGCTTGGATTTGAACCACATTCCGTATGGAAGGCGTGTCTCATCTACAAAGCTAAAACACCCAGTCGCGAAACAAAATATGCTAATGCGTCTTCTTTCCTTCGGAATATTTTTACGTTTATACGCCATATAAATTTAAAGGAACTATAATTTTATTCATGGGATTCCTTACAGTTGTGAAGGGTAGGTCGAATTCAATTCATGTTTATGTTACGAGTAACTTATAGCTTTTGGTAAAGCAGGCATACATGAGCGTAGGTACCCAGGTTCTGGATTAGAGGGGGCAAATCAATTTTTTTTACAAGCTAGGGGCTTATCCATACTTCCATACTAATATTATAACTAACGCGAAAGTAACTCTGTCTGTCTGTATGTCTGCCTGTCTGTTCGTCTGTCTGTCTGTTACTCTTTCACGCCAAAAACTCTGAACGGATTTAAATGAATTTGGTATACAGATGGTCTAGACCCTGAGAAAGGACATAGTCTACTTTTTATGCGAAAAGGGGTTGTAAGGGGTTAAAAGTGGGGTAAAAAGTTACTTTTCTACGCGGACGAAGTCGCGGGCGGCCGCTAGTAAAGAATAAAAAAACTTTAATTAAATAGGCATGTTTTTATATTAAATTTTTTTTAAGTAACTACCCATGGCTTTTTTGTGATAGGTGGCAGACAGGCAGACGGATCACCTGACGGTAAGCGATAGACACCTGAAACACCAGTAGAGAACAAGTGCGCTGCCGATCTTTGACCCAGATAAGTTAAATTAATAGGGACGTCAACATGATCTAGGGAAGGGCAGCTGCCCTCACCTACCCCCCTGGTTATGCACAAGCCACGCTTAGGCATTAAAGGGCTGGCTCGACCGGAGAGATACCATGGCCTCACACAACACCGGCGAGGAGCTGCGCTGTGGTTCAGTAAAAAGGCAAGGGCGAGCCCATTTTCAATAAAAAAGTACACTTATTTTAGCAGAAACAGAAGTGTATAATATGATTTGGATTTTTCAAACATAGCTGGGGTTTATCATCATTAATCCCATCATAGTAGGGATCAAAGAGTATCGATGACTTCATTTCTATGACGGAAGTCTATGGGAACTATCCCACTGCAGGGCATAGATGCATGACTGCAGGATATAGGCTGATATACTTTTACATTTTTACTATTAATTCATTATAATACTTACAAATGAATAAGTAAATAATAAATGCACCAGACAATCACACCAATCAACCTGGTCTCAAACTAGGGCAACCCCTGTGCTATGAGTACCAGGTGACGATAATTAACTGGGGGCGTCTACCCAGAACACCCAGACCCAAGTAAATTTGGATATATAGTTTCTTAACCCCGCTTTCGCATTAAAAAGTAGCCTATGATCTTTCTCAGGGAGATCATCTGTATACCAAATTTCATCCAAATCCGTTCAGTTGTTTTGGCGTGCAAGAGTAACAGATAGACAGGCAGAGTTACTTTCGCATTTATAATATTACTTAGGATAATCTCTCTTCAGCAAAATGCGTTATAGCTACGGTAAACTACGCCCCTTAAAGTGTAAGTCTTCCCCCATCGTAAGTGTTCTCGCAGGATCACCATAAATACATCACCGGTCAACTTGCTGTCAGAATGTCTTTAACCTATCTTGTGAGCTAAGCATAGTTTTATCCTTTAACTAAAGTGAGATTTCTTTGGCACGAATATATTTTATTGCTAGTGGCTTGCCCTCACTTTGATTCGGAATTGCTATTAGTTCCAAAGACTACCAATAGATGGGGTTAGGTGTCGATTATGTCGCATAAGGGTTGCGTTGTTTCGGATTACGTAAAAGCTAGTTATTGTCTATAGAACTTACCTCTTTATTAATTGTACTAGTGACCCGCCCCCCACTTTGGTTCGGGAAATTAGTTCCACTACCTATCAATAGATGACGCTAGGTATCGATTGCATCGCGCTAGCTTTTCGCCTTTTCGATTACGTAGTATAAAAGTTTTTTTTTATGTGATAGGTAGCAGGCGAGCAGGCGGATCACCTGATGGTAAGCAATTGCCGCCGCCCATGGACACTTGCAACACCAGGGGAATTACAAGTGCGCTGCCAACCTTTATCCCCTTCCCCCCCGAGTTTTGGCGAAATCTATATAGGTAATTTACTTCTTAATAAATAGTATGGATATAAGAAGATAGGAATAGGAAATGTTTCTGGGGGGTTTCAACCCAGAACACCCAGACCCAAGAAAACTTTGAAAATGTAGTTTTCCAAATTGATTCGATCGGGAATTGAACCGTGCTTCGAGGGAACCTTAGCCATTGCGCCATCGAGGCCATTAAAATTCATATGATTGTTATTAGTAGGTACTTACCTTCTCGTTGATTTTAGGTGGTGGTTTCACAATATATGGAAACCCTGGTACAGGCCCGAAGATCGATGGCATCGTATAGGTTCGTTTTAGGTAACCTAATTTTCTTATT
>CM026302.1:4012551-4138112 GCA_014851415.1 Cnaphalocrocis medinalis
GTTACGCGTTTTTCTTAAGTTTGTGTGTTGTTTATTTTTGTTGTTGTTGAGTGTCGTTTATTGTTTTGTTTGTAATCCATACTAATATTATAATGCGAAAGTAACTCTGTCTGTCTGTCTGTCTGTCTGTTACTCTTTCACGCTAAAACTACTCAACGGATTTAAATGAACTTTGGTATACAGATATCTAGACCCTGAGAAAGAACATAGGCTACTTTTTATTGCGAAAAGGGGGTTGTAAGGGGTTGAAAGGGGGGTAAAAAGTTACTTTTCCACGCGGACGAAGTCGCGGGTGGCCGCTAGTGCCAAATAAAGTCTAAAAGTTTTTTTTCGCCAATCTCTATAAACCTTAGTTGTTGAAAGTTAATTCGATTAAAATTGGTTACAAATTGAGAATCGATGCCGCTGAATATCGATGTCTAAGGGTACTTCCCTAATACTGAACTATTGACGTCTTTCCATAAGGACATCATAATTGGAATAGACTATAACTGGGAGCGTCTACCCAGAACACCTATACTCAAGAAAACTTAGAAAATGTAACCCGGAACGTTTCGCGCTTCGGGCGAACACCTTAAACAATGCGCCATCGAGGCCGTTATTAAAATGCTTACTTTTTTTTTAATAAAAATGCTTGCCCCTGGCTTCATAATTGGTTAAAGGTTTAAGCACACTTGTGACTCCACTGGTGTTGCAGGTGTCTATGGGCGGCGGCAATCGCATACCGTCGGGTGATTCGTCTGCTCGTCTGCCACCTATCACATAAAAAAAGTAGATAAGCTCCGACATCACATCATAGTTGTTTTTTTTTTTCGTTATTAAAAAAAGGTTTCTTTTCATCTCTCCAGTTGAAATGAGACTCCTATTTTATTCTATTCTATTCTATTTGAAATTGTTACTATTCTCTACAGATTACAATGTCAAAGAATTTCGATATGAAGGCAAACATTGTAGTGAATTCATCACCACTTGAAGGCGGTGTAAACACTTCAGCCAATACCACAGTCAAATAAACAAGAGTGAGGTAACTTATAGCTAGACTTACAGATATAGCCTGTATATCTGTGAACATTTACATCCCTTCAACCATGTGTTCCATTAACCATAATGAATAAATAATATTTGTTCAAAATTTTTGGACATTCAATGAAAATTTTTCGACTCCCTCGAATTTTCAAGTCATAGAACACAATAATGTTGTTCAGAATGGTTGATAAAACACGTGGATCATCATCATCAGCAACCCACACTCGTCCACAGCTGGACATAGGTCTCCCCTAATGCAAGCCATTGCTTCCGATTTTCAGCCACTCTCATCCAGCCCACACCAGCCAGCCTGAAGTCTGGAAGTAGGCGGTCTTGTACCCCCGTGGGTACAAGACCGCCTACAACAACTACCTACTGGGTACAAGGGGGTGGGGGAATGCCTTCTGAGGCCCGGACTTCAGAACGTACGATACGACGACACGAAGCCACAACAACCAACCAAATCAAAATTTGGAAAGTTTGAAATTTAAAAAAAAATAAAAGAAAACTTTATTAATTATAATAGAACTTATTTAACAATAGAAATTTTATACATAGGGACAATGATATATACTTGTACTAAGAATAATCTTGTCTCACAGGTATTTTAGAACTAGGTGTTTTAATTAAAAACAATCAATTATAATTAAATCTTGGTTGCCAATGCGGCCGAAAAGGTTTTAATTTTGCGAAGTGCAAAAATCTTATCTTATTGTTAGGTTTTTCAGGTTGTAATTTTTCAACTTCGCAAAATAGTTTGCGTGTAGAAGGACAGAACTGCTGCCTCACTGCAACGCCTCCCAACTGTGTAGATACTGTGGAATATTTTCAAATAACCTCCCACAATGTGGGCTAAGATTACACAAGCACACATTGCGTGAGATATTGGTGTTTGTCGACTTTAGACGGATCATACAATGTAACACTTACAGTGTAAGGTCACTCGCTTCAAAGTTACACTCTTTAAATTGTGGGAGAGCCACGCTTCGACATGAATGAGCTAGCTCGTTCGGAGTGGTATCAAGCATCGCAGAAATATTCAATAATGAATACTTAATGTGTTCTATTATTTTATACAGGGGTGGTAAAATATCAATTTAGGAATAAAATATGGGCCGTGAGAGGCACTGTAAAAGTTTTACATTTTAAACTCTGCTTATAAATTACTTACCCAAAATATCACTAATTAATACCATGATGCAGCGCTTGCATTGTGTTTCGCCAAATGAGTAAGGGTACCGGAAGCCCATTTCGGGGGGTGCTGGTGATTCCACGGGTGTTCATAGGCAGTGGCAATTGCATACCAACAGGTGATCTGTCTGCTCGTCTGCCAACTACTACAGAAAAAATCTCTTACCGTGTGAAGTACATTTTTGGGGAGATTATATAATATTTATGCATTTTCTAAGTTGTCTTGGGTCTGGGTGTGCTGGGTTGACGCCCCCAGTTAAATCGTCAACTGGTACTCACTACTCATAGTACAGGGGTTGCCCTAGTTTGAGACCCAGGTTGATCGGTGTGATTGTCTGGCGCATTTATTTATTATTATTATTTATTTATTTATTATAAACAAGGGATTTCAATACTGTGACACTGCCTTTCGCTGCTGAGTCATAGTTGTAGTTATAGTGATTTCCCGCATCTAAACGTAAGCCATCTATTGATTACTTGAAGCTACTTAAGAAATAATCTTGTTTGTGTGAAAATTCCAACAAGCTTTTGTTCCAGTTAAAAAATATTAATATCTAAGTACTGTATTAAGACTGCTGCTGATTTTCCAAATAAAATAATATAAAAATAAAGGACATCTGTTTATTTACCTATCTACAAATAAATTAAAATTTATATCTTGAAGTAAGTAAACAAATAGAATTCTTTGCACCCCACTACAAAAACATATGCTTAAAATCAAATATTTCGGTCTATTAATTCGTATAACCGTACACCCTTGCCATGGCCGGCAGTGTAGCCCATTAACCGCACAGGTCTGCGTGTAACAGATATTGCTGTATGCCTGCGCTTTATGGGGCCAACTGTACACAAGTACACTCCACCACTAATTCTTACAAGGGTTGGTCGCGACAAGACAAATAAATAACGATGTACCGTAGCTCCTCGTACTGTCTAAGAAATAAGCTGTTAAAATGTGAAGGGCGCCAGAGTGCCCGAGTGCGCGTGCACTCAAACTGTCAATGTGTGCGTGCGCCAAGCGACCTATGTAGGCTGTTACTGTACTGTTCTACATGTGGCCTATAACACCGCGCCGCGTCGCATACTGCGGGCGCCAGAGTGCCCGAGTGCGCGTGCAGCCGCGCTGTCAATGTGTGCGTGCGCCAAGCGACCTATGTAGGCTGTTACTGTACTGTTCTACATGTGGCCTATAACACCGCGCCGCGTCGCATACTGCGGGCGCCAGAGTGCCCGAGTGCGCGTGCACCCGCGCTGTCAATGTGTGCGTGCGCCAAGCGACCTATGTAGGCTGTTACTGTACTGTTCTACATGTGGCCTATAACACCGCGCCGCGTCGCATACTGCGGGCGCCAGAGTGCCCGAGTGCGCGTGCACCCGCGCTGTCAATGTGTGCGTGCGCCAAGCGACCTATGTAGGCTGTTACTGTACTGTTCTACATGTGGCCTATAACACCGCGCCGCGTCGCATACTGCGGGCGCCAGAGTGCCCGAGTGCGCGTGCAGCCGCGCTGTCAATGTGTGCGTGCGCCAAGCGACCTATGTAGGCTGTTACTGTACTGTTCTACATGTGGCCTATAACACCGCGCCGCGTCGCATACTGCGGGCGCCAGAGTGCCGAGTGCGCGTGCCACCCGCGCTGTCAATGTGTGCGTGCGCCAAGCGACCTATGTAGGCTGTTACTGTACTGTTCTACATGTGGCCTATAACACCCGCGCCGCGTCGCATACTGCGGGCGCCAGAAGTGCCCGAAGTGCGCGTGCACCCGCGCTGTCAATGTGTGCGTGCGCCAAGCGACCTATGTAGGCTGTTACTGTACTGTTCTACATGTGGCCTATAACACCGCGCCGCGTCGCATACTGCGGGCGCCAGAGTGCCCGAGTGCGCGTGCACCCGCGCTGTCAATGTGTGCGTGCGCCAAGCGACCTATGTAGGCTGTGCACTGTTTTATAAGTGTATTTAGCATTTCTGTACAATTTAAAGACTGAAAAAGTTATGTACTATGCTGCATCTTGCTCACATATATGTATAGCTATTATTTCCTCTCTCACTCCATGGAATTCTCCGCAAATATACCTTTCCTTGAGTCCTCTTGTAAGTGTTTAATAGTTTTCGTGTGTCCGTACGGGTCGTCACACAAAAACGTGTGTGTGTGCGTCAAATGAAGTTAGAGGCCTTTCAGACCGGGACGGCTGGCTATCTGTTGAAGAGATGAGCTGAGCAGACGAGCGGGTGAAACGCCAAGTTTTTTTTTTTAATAATAAGCTGATACTGTACACCATATAAGGCGGCAAAATATTAGACGGATTTTACCCCCTTCCCCCTAATTAAAGGGTTAAAGGTTGGCGACGCACTTGTGACTCTACTGGTGTTGCATTTGTCTATGGGCGGCGGCCAACGCTTAACATCAGGTGATCCGTCTGCTCGTCTGCCACCTATCACATGAAAAAACCAAAATGTTGCCATGAAAATTGGGCCTCCGGCACCCTCACTCACTCGCACAGAGGCGTTTAAAAACCGCCATGTATTTAACCGCTCGTCTACCTTACCCCCTACTTCATGTCTAATACCGCACGTCTAGAGTCTAACTTAATCACACAGGGTTCCATTTGTAGACGTCTCAGATTGAATGTGGTACTTTGTCGAATTACACTAGGACTGCCTTAATAGGTGGGGGTAGGAAACGGTCGCGGGAAAGATTTTAAATTTAAATTATGGGGAGAGCTGCATTTTTGTAGTGGATTTTCTTAGAATTTTCATTTTAAGACTTACTGGTTTTGCAACATGGGTTTCGGATAATGTTTTATCTTAGGACATTTAAACTATGCTAATTTCACCTGAGGCTTAATGCATATATGTTTTCTTTGTTTATTTTGTCCAATGAGGGTTTTTGAAAATGCAAAATCCAATAGATGGCGTTACGTTGACGTCAGGTCTAACCTTTTCGATATTGTTGAAAAGGAATTTAATGGCATCTTCACAAAAAAGACCATTAAATTAAATAATTCTAAAAACAAATTTAGTGACTGGGGCTACTACAGGGATTTATATAAGCAGGAGAAAATTGTTTGAATTATATGATATTAAGGCTAGTTCAAATGATCCCGCTACTATTGAATACGTTAAGAATTATTCTAAGTGCTTTAAGAAGGTATGTGCAGTTGCGAAATCCAACTACATTAAAGACAAAATAAGCAACGCAACTAACAAAATTAAAATCACATGGAACGTAATTAACAAAGAGACTTGTAAAAATAAAACACAACAAAACAGCTCTCTTTAAAAATCAACGGCAAATGTCTTGACTCTGATGCTGAAGTGGCAAAAGCATTTGAGTCCTTCTTCACCAACATACCAGTGTCAACAACAAGTAAATTAGATTCGAGTTCAGATATTGCTTTATCGTTGCTTAAAGCAAGTGTTGCAAATGTAAACAACCTTTCAAATTCACTCATGTAACCCCGGAGATAATAGTTAAAACTTTCAAGGAGCTGAATATGAAAAAGACTGAAGATCTTTGGGGACTATCAGTAGATATTTTAAGAAACATAATACTGTTTATTGCACCTCATTTGGCAATGATATTCAACAAATGTGTTGATGAGGGTCAATTTCCTAGCTTAATGAAGTACAGCAAAATCATAACCGTTGTACAAATCAGGCGATAAAAGTGACCCTTCTAACTTCAGGCCCGTTTCTATATTACCAGCACTGAGTAAAATTTTTGAAAAAGTCATATTCGTTCAGTTGCTGTCTCATTTTAAAGTTAACGACTTGCTTCATAATAAGCAATTTGGGTTCACTAAAGGTAAGTCAACCTCTGACGCAGGAGTTGCACTTATCAAGCACATTTTGATGCATGGGAGAACAAACAGGATGCTATAGGTGTTTTCTGTGACCTATCGAAAGCGTTTGATTGCGTTAAGCACCAAACATTGTTGTTGAAACTATCTCATTATGGTGTTTCAAAGAATTCATTAAGTTTGATAAATTCTTACCTATCTGACAGAGTTCAGAAAGTAAATGTTAATGGGACTGATTCTTCAGGCGCTGCTTTATTGATGGGAGTCCCCCAGGGTTCAATTTTGGGACCTTTACTCTTTTTAATATACATCAATGACCTTCCTTACTTTACACAAGATCTTTGTGAGATAGTTTTATTTGCTGACGATACTTCGTTGATTTTTAATGTTGATCGACGAAAAGATACGTTCGACGACGTAAATGACTCCCTCTCACAAGTGCTCCGTTGGTTCACCACTAACAACTTGCTTCTCAATGCTAAAAAGACCAAATGTGTAAAATTTACTATGCCCAATGTAAGGCAGGTCAACACTAACATCATCATGAATAATGAACGTATTGAGGTCATTAATTCAACTGTATTTTTGGGCATCACTATGGATGCCAAATTGCAATGGGGTCCTCACATAGCAGCCTTGGCGGGAAAGACTTAGCTCCGCCGCATATGCGTTTAAGAAGATAAGACATTTGACTGATATTGAAACCGCGAGACTGGTTTATTTAGTTATTTTCATAGTATAATGTCATATGGTCTCTTGTTGTGGGGGTCTGCTGCAGACATACAGACTATATTTGTATTGCAGAAGAGGGCCATCCGTTTTATATACAACCTTAGACCTCGCGATTCACTTAAAGAAATGTTTAAGAACATTGGCATTTTAACCGTTGCATCTCAATATATTTTAGACTGCATTTGTACGTGCGAAAGAATATTCATCTTTTTTTCGAAAAAATCTGAATGTCATGGTTTTTAATACAAGAAATAAACATAGACATCGCGGTTCCAAATCTAAAACTTCCAAAAGATTAGTAGTTCATTTGTAGGACTAAGTATTAAAATGTATAACAAGTTGCCACAAAATGTTATTGACTTTCCCAATTCATAAATTTAAAACACATGTAAAAGCCTGCTTAATAAAGAAAGGATACTATAAATTGTAGATTATCTCAACGATAAGGATTCATGGGTATAATGATCCCCATGCTGTACATTTGTATTTTCTTGCAGTATTTTAATACTGAAATTATTATTATATAAATTTTAATCAATTAGGCATTGCAGCATTGAATTTAATTTTATATACAAATTGAGTACATTTACTATTAATGATTAATAATAATTGACAAGATACTATCAACCTGTTATTGTACACCACGTCCTACAGTTTATTAGTATTTAATTATGCATACTATTCTTTGTATCTTATGAGGAGAATTGGAATGGTCATGCACGCTCAAAACGTTCCTGAGGTGGTGGCGCTATGTGGCGGGTCATTACATTCCCTCTGATATGGTTGAGTGAAATGATGGCTGACACATACGTCATACTTGTGTACAGGTGCCGCCTCTGGGGACTGGTCTGCTCTGGTTTACCTCATTCATAGCCTTTAACATTTCATCTTCATCTTGAGTATTGGACTGTAGGAGGTGGTATGAGGAAAACATTGTAATAAACATTTTGGCGATTAAAAAGAGTAACTGGCGAGTTTCTTGCCGGATCTTCTCGTCAGAATCAACTTTCCGATACCGGTGGTAGAATCGCATTATGTCTATTTATTTTTTAGTATATCTTATGTATCAAGATATATATTTAATTTCATTTAAATCATATACATTATCTTTAAATAGTTTAAAATATTTTCTTTATGTATGACGATTTGTAAGTGCTGTGTACAAGCCTATGCAAATAAAGAATATTTGACTTTGACTTTGACTAACGAGTGGATTGGTTACATTTGACGTATCATGTCAAAATTATGACGTTACTAGCGGCCGCCCGCGACTTCGTCCGCGTGGAAAAGTAACTTTTTACCCCCCTTTCAACCCCTTACAACCCCCTTTTCGCAATAAAAAGTAGCCTATGTTCTTTCTCAGGGTCTAGATTATCTGTATACCAAATTTCATTTAAATCCGTTGAGTAGTTTTGGCGTGAAAGAGTAACAGACAGACAGACAGACAGACAGACAGACAGACAGACAGACAGAGTTACTTTCGCATTTATAATATTAGTATGGAATAGTATGGAAATATGGATGTTATGAAACAACCAATGTCGTCAAAGTTGACGTCAACGTAACGCCATCTATCGGATTTTGTGTTTGTTCTGTTTTAAAAGGTGTCGATAACTCTTTTGAATTAAAATCCAGCGATATGATAAACTCATCACACCGGTCAATCTTCCAAAATAATACGTGTTTTTTTACACGACATTGGCAGAACTAAGAGTGTCTCTAGACATGGTGACAGCCAAAATAGAAAAAAAAACGTATTGGAAACTCCTCGTTGGTCTAGTGGTTAAGTTACCGGGCCCATAATCTTGGGGTCCGGGGGGGAGCAAAAAGTATGTTTAAAATTTTCGAACATAGCTCAAATTTGTGATCACCGCACCGCATTAGGCAAGCGTGGTGATTAAGCCTAACCCCATCATAGTAGCGATGACTTGATTTCTATGATGGAGGCCTTTGCCCTGCAGTGGGACAGTACTCGTATATAGGCTGATACTTCACTTTTTACCAAACGTCGTTTTAAAGAAACTTCTATGCTATTTTGCTTAAAAACAAATAGGTCTATAACATCTCAATATTCTAATATTCAACTCCATATAGACCGGATTTAAAGCTGAGCGCGACGCGGCTGCCTGGTCGTATAAAGAAAATCATCACCTTAGCTATCGACACAGCCAGACAAACACCAGTGAAACAACAGATAGACAGACACACAACACCGGTTTTTTTTATGTGATAGGTAGCAGTCGAGCAGACGGATCACCTGATGGTAAGCAATGCCGCCGCTCATGGACACCTGCAACACCAGCAGAGTTACAAGTGCGCTGCCAACCTTTTATCCCCTTCCCCCCCGGGTGGGCCTCCGGTACCCTCACTCACTCAGCGAAACAGTAGATTATAAAATTAGACATTCATAAATGTTCTGTAAAGGACTTAAATTGAATAAAGAGATTTTGATTTGATTTGATTTGAAACACAGCACAGGGGCTGCTTCACGCCGGTTTTCTGTGAGGCAGTGGTATCACTCCGGTCGAGCCGGCCCATTCATGCGGAAGCGTGGCTCTCCCACAGTTAATTTAAGAACATTCTATTCGCTCCCAGAATGTTCGAGACGCAGGTTACAGAATGTTCGTGCATAAAGTAAATAGGGCTTTTGGAAACTTCTACATAATCTCGATATTTCTCGAACCTTTGATAACTTTCCATTAGCAACGGGTATGTTAGATTGACTGTGCGCATGTGACTGCACAGTAGACCTTCTGTACTGTTTTCGTGTTTGCTGTGTCAGTACATTTATGACCCTGTAAAACTTTATTACTATCAGACAGAGCATAATAGTTATTCACTGAGCAGGATACAGAAGAAATATAGCTACACCTTTTATATTTTACAAAAAGAAGATTTTATTTACTTCGACATACCGCGGAAATATCAAGGTATAGATAGTAAAGTAAAGTATCAGCCTATATACTGTCCCACTGCAGGGCAAAGACTTCCATCATTTCATCAAGTCATCGCTACTATGATGGGGTTAGGCTTAATCACCACGCTTGCCTAATGCGGTGCGGTGATTACAAACGCGAGATATGTTCGAAAAATTCGGAACATACTTTGCACGGCCCGGAAATCGAAGCCGGGACACCGAGATCGCGGCCCGGTACTTAAATCACTAGACCACTGGGGCGTAGATAAAAACTAAATAGGTCGTATTTTAACCTTTACCTTCAGCTTTCAGTTATTGTACAATAAAAATAATACATTAGAAAAACTATCTTCTATACTATTTATAAAGAGAAAACTTCTATTGACAACGACAAGGCTTATAGGTAAACCGAAAACACGAAACGCTTGCGCGGTGTAACTGAGCACAGAGCCATCTATTGGTTCGTTTCTGAATTACGGTCCCGAAGCGAAGTGAGGGCGGGCCACTATTACTTATTTAGACAACAATCTTTCAGATCTATACAATTTATAAAGAGGTAACTTCTATAGACAACGACAAGGCTTATACGTAAACCGAAAACACGAAACGCTTGCGCGATGCAATTGGACACAGCGCCATCTATTGGTTCATTATTGAATTACGGTCCCGAAGCGAAGTGAGGGCGGGCCACTAGTAAACCAATAAAGTGAAACGCATCGCGCGAAGTAATCGACGCCTAGCGCCCTCTGTTGTTACAATCTGATACTAATAACCAAAAACCAAGTGATAGCAGGCCACTAGTACCTATTAAAATAAATGCCAAGAAGGCTTCTCAAGACGGGGAGCACCCGGATAGTGAAAAGTTATGGGGTCGTATGGAACCCGTAAGACGTATCTGTGATATTTTAAAGAGAGTTAGGATGGGGACGAATCGAATTCTACTATTTTAAAAAGGTTATCTTTGTTAGATAAGAAGACTCTGCGCAATAAACCTCAACGAAGAATCTATACATGCAGGTGCTAGGATCTTGAATTAGTCATCATTATCAGCAACCCATTGCCACTTCAGCCACGCAATTCTTTGGGCTATGTCCGTGACCTTAGATCTCCTGCGGATCTCATCATTTCTGACACGATCACGCAAGGAGATTCCGAGCATAGCCCTCTCCATTGCCCTCTGAGTGACTTTGAGCCTTCTTAAGCGTCAATAACCCACACTCGCCTTCTTAACCCACACTCGTCCACTGCTGGACATAGGTCTCCCCTAATGCGCGCCACTGCTCCCGATTTTCGGCCACTCTCAACCAGCCCACACCAGCCAGCCTTTTCGAATGTCATCATCCCATCTTGTCGCAGGCGTCTAATGTGTCCTCCGCTCCCTCTAGAGATCGTCTCCCAGGCCCACGGTCGTCATGAATCGTGTGATAGCCTTGGGAGCGATAGCCTTAACATCCTCCGGGCTGATGTGGTAGCTGCCCAGGGTGCGGCTTGAGTGCCCGACGGCATCGCAATGATAGAGTATGTGCATGTCTCGTCCTCCGTTTTACAGAATCTGCAGGTAGACTCCACGGCCAGTCAAGTATGACTTTCGGTAAAACATGCTACCATAAATTCATACAAAATCTCATACATTGACCGGACTCCGTACCGAGCAGCTTAAGCACTTGTGTTACAGATATCAGACAACAGTAGCACTACAATGAGTTTGAAATACTATCCTCGCTATCGAAAACTATCGCTTTGTCTCTTTCATTGTGATTTGTGATGCATTTGAAAGAGACAGAGCAATAGTTTACGTTATGTCAGTTTTTGATGTCAACTCATGGTAGCGCTACAGAGTATCACAAATACAATACATAAATATATAAATTACACCCAGAAGTGTCTGGATGTAATTTATGTACTATATTTGTTCTATTTATGTATTGAATCTGTTCAGTGGAACAAACACAAGTGTTCATCACACGAATGTTTGTCCAAGGTGGGGATCGTACGACCATTGGCATATGAGGAAGGATCACTACCAAATGCGCTATCCGGCCAGTCAAATAAAGATCATATCGCTCCCAAGGCTATCACACGATTCATGACGACCGTGGGCCTGGGAGACGATCTCTAGAGGGAGCGGAGGACACATTAGACGCCTGCGACAAGATGGGATGATGACATTCGAAGGCTGGCTGGAGTGGGCTGGATGAGAGTGGCCGGACATCGGGAGCGGTGGCGTGCATTAGGGGAGACCTATGTCCAGCAGTGGACGAGTGTGGGTTAAGAAGGCGAGTGTGGGTTATTGACGCTTAAGAAGGCTCAAAGTCACTCAGAGGGCAATGGAGAGGGCTATGCTCGGAATCTCCTTGCGTGATCGTGTCAGAAATGTTGAGATCCGCAGTAGATCTAAGGTCACGGACATAGCCCAAAGAATTGCGTGGCTGAAGTGGCAATGGGTTGCTGATAATGATGACTAATTCAAGATTAAGGGGCTCAATTTTGGCACCTGCATGTCAAAGATAATTTCCCATCAGGACGCAATGTTTTTTTCCACTCTTTTTTTTGTTTACCGGTTGGCAACACCCAATAGCACCAAGGTACATTTGTTTACGGTGGATTTGTAAGCGTTGATTGGACAACAACACGGTTTAATGAGCGGATTCATTGGCGGTGCGGTAACTACGTTAGGGGTCGCACTGGGAGGCCGGGGAGGCAACAAGTCAGTGTGGCTCTAAAAGTTTAGTCTTCTCAGCAAGGCTCAGTCTTGTTGTTCATTGCTCTTTAATAGGCTTGCTTTGTTAACAAGATACAGAATGTAAACAGCAATGAACTTCAAGTCGCGTGTAAAAACCCATCATCTGAACAAGCTCTCAGCCTAAAAATCAGTGCCGCAGCGGCTGCTGTAGCAAATGCTGAGGTTGTGCGTTGTTGGCCGCAAAATGTTTACTATTTACTGAAATTATTTTGTTATTTATTTTTCTTTTGTCGCCAATAAACGTAATCTATCTTCTATAACTCTAGAAGTATATGCTTCTACAATTGTTGTGGGATTGAGCATAAAATTGTTTAATAAGTTACCACAAAAAGATATTTCACACGTTACATAACTTTAAATTTCATATTAAAAACTGTTTGTGCAGAAAGGCTACTATGATTTAGAAGATTATTTGAATGAAAAAAAAAATCCTGGACATGTTAATTAACTCTTATTATTATTTTATCGTTGTAACACCCAGACAGCAGAAACAATGGAAAATCAATAGTTTTATGCCTTTTAAAAGGCTTTTGGGTCTTACGACCGTTATCTATACTCTTTATAAATAGATAACTTTTATGGGCAACGACAAGGCTTATAGGTAAACCGAAAACACGAAACGCTTGTGCGATGTAATTGGTCACAGCGCCATCTATTCATTATCTATTCTATTATATCTATTCATTATTTTTATTCTATTGGTTCATTTCTGAATTACGGTCCCGAAGCGAAGTGAGGGCGGGCCACTAGTGTTATAAAATTTGGTTTCTTATTTGACAATTATTTAAGCGATACATACTATTAAAGCATTGTATAACATACTTTTACTTTAATCTTAATAATGTTTTTTTATTATTATTTAAAATTGTAATGATCATAATTTGAGAAGAGTAACTACTGAGTTTCTTTGGCCTCTCTCTCTGTTGTGTGAATTTAATATTAGACGACCCGTTTAGCGCAATGGTTTGAGCGCCGGTTGAGACGTAAGGGTCGCGGGTTCGATTCCCGCACTGACACAAATATTTGGTGATGAAACAGACATTTGTGTTGGGTCTGGGTGTTTGTAGTTTCTTCGTTGTTTCTGGTTTCCATAGCACAAGGGAAAACCTTAGTTTGGGACCAGTTCAATGTTTGTGATGTTGTCTCAATTTATTATTATTAATAGTTATTTATTTACAGTCCTAGTGTGAAAGGGCTTGTGTGCAAGCAGAATACCAACTCACCCTGACGAGCCCTCGCGAGGTAGTATAATTGGTTCGGGATGGGTGTGCGCATCTTTAGCGAAAATGGCGCGTTCAGCGCATACCTAATGAGCCCGTCTGTATCTGTACGCAATTAAATATTATAGATCGTTTATTATAGTTATACTCAGATGCTATGCAAAAACAAGTCCAATTTTCAGACAGCCGCAAAATTATGCGGTTTAAAATACTCTGATTCATAATCATGTAAAGTAAACTGACATAATGAATATGACAAGTTACTATGCATTTTGACATTTTGCATGTGTCAAATTGAGTGATAATGTATGAGGATGACACATTAACATCTGTCAGTTTACATGATTATGAATCAGAGTATAGTTGTATACATGGTGTATCTGTAAACATTTACATCCCTTTAACCACGTGTTCTATAGTCTACGGCACGAAACAGGAGTTATGACCTTGAGTGCGCAGAAACCAATTTTGATAGAAAGTCTTCTTTTTTACAAGTGCGCAAAATAACGGTCATCGCTATACTTTCGTGCCGAGCTGTAATAACCATTTTGAGGAACATTTATTCTACGACTTTGAAAATTCGCAGAATAAAATTTCACCCTTCCATACAAAATCGGTCACGTGACTTGGTCTTTTAGTATGGGGAGTTGAAAATTTTTTCGATGAATATCGGAAAGTTGTTGAACAAATGTTGTTCGGAATAGTTGATAGAACACGTGGTTAAAGGGATGTAAATGTTCACAGATACAACCATGTATGTAAAATCGTCGATGTTGTAATAGTTAAAAAACAATTTGCTAATCTAATCATTAGTGCACCAAAAACATAAATGTGAAATGGTAGCCAAGGTAAAAAAAGTTATGCTTGTCGAGTTTACCGTCAAAAGAAATGATATCTAAATAGGGGCCAAATTCAATGGTTAAGTTTTATTTACAAATTATTATAAACAACCAAAAATGGCGTCCAACCGCATTCATGTAATAGAATTAGCCAAGTAGGTTTCACCATTGAATTTGGCCCCTATTTAGATATCATTTTTTTACGGTAAACTCGACAAGCAAAACTTTTTTTACCTAGTTTTATGAAAGTGCCAGCATCATTTTCAATATATGACTAACTTGTCTCCGTTTGCAATAAGGGTGTAAGAGTCCCCGCAGACTACAGACTATCGGCCGATAGTTTAGTCGGGTTGGCCGGTTCGTACGCATCAAACTTTTTTATCGGATACTGAATCACTGTAATGTGCGCCTGCATACATAAATAAATAAAATAAATAAATTGAGACAACATCACATACATTGTCCTGGTCCCAAACTAAGGTTTTCCCTTGTGCTATGGAAACCAGAAACAACGAAGGTATCACAAACACCCAGACCCAACACAAATATAAAAGGTTAGCAGCGCACTTGTGACTTCACTGGTGTTGCATGTGTCCATGGGCGGCGGCAATTGCTTACCATCAGGTGATCCGCCTGCTCGTCTAAAAATAAAATATCTGTTTCATCAACAAACATTTGTGTCGGTGCGGGAATCGAACCCGTGACCCTTACGTCTCAACCGGCGCTCAAACCATTGCGCTAAACGGGTCGTACACTGTCGTCAACATCTTCATACTGATTAAGAAGCCGACCAAACTATCGGCCGATTAAAAGTTTGTAGTCTGCGCGGAGTATAGTATCGCCTACCTACTTATTATTTTTCAATAATGGTATTAAGTGCAATATTTACTGCGTTAAAACTCACCTATTACTTCCCATGTCAATACCCTGGGAATATCGCATAGGGCGGATCCCCTGTAACATCGTCCTGTCCGATAATGATTTGCCCGCCGTATTGACAGACAAACATATTATTTCTTATTTACTCTGGCTCGTAATGACCGCTCGTGTTTGGGTTGTTATCTTTTCATTTTAGGGATCCGCAGGCCAAAATGTGAACCTTACTTTTAAAACCTTAAGGTACGATTTTCATTTATGATTTTTTTTCTGTGATTTGAAACGCGTGGGGTAAAATTGACAATTTTCCCCGACACTAATTTTCTGACGGCGGCCATCTTGGATTTGAAATTTGTCTGAATAATTATATTCTGTTACTGAAGGCCTTTTACATGATACCCATATTATGGGAGTTGTGTTAAAACATATAATCCATATCTTTGTGACGGCGGCCATCTGGGATCGATTTTTATCAAACATATCTTAGAACACTCCCCCTTTATTCAACTTTCAAACAAAAAAAAAACAAAATTTAAATCGGGTCATTTGTTTGGGAGCTACGATGCCATAGACAGACACACAGACAGACACACACAGACAGGTCAAACCTATTACACCCCGTCGTTTTGCGTCGGGGGTCAAAAAATTAAACAGAAAATGCTACGAGATCTGACCGTGCTACGCTATATTTTCACGTGCTACGACTTTAGAGCATACTTCGATATCTATCGTGCTACGAAAGTTAGCATGATTTGTTCCGTAGTATGCTATGAGGTCTACTGTCCTATGCAAGTTAACGTTCTACGGCTATGTAGCATTTAGGTGCTACGAGATGTATAATGCTACGCAATCTAACGTGCTATTGGGCCACGAAATTTTGCATGATTTGTTCCGTAGTATGCTATGAGGTATGCGGCTATGTAGCTTTCTACAAAATTTTGCGTACTACGCTATGTATGCAGTATGCTACGAGGTCTACTGTAGGTACTACGCAATTTAACGTGCTACGCTGTAGCATACTACGAGATTTATCGTGCTACGCAATTTAACGAGCTAAAACAATGAAGCATACTACATGCAAAACGTGCAAGCAAAAATGTGCTATGTAGTCTAGCGCGATGCGTTATGTTACGAAATCTATCGTGCTAAGTACGAGTATTCTAGCGTGATGCACTATAAATGTAGCTTGCTAGCTTGTTAAAAGACCTAACGTGCTTCGTAGTCTAGCGTGATGCACTATGTAGCTAGCTACGAGATTTAACGTGCTAAGAATCTAGGGGTCCTACTAGGCACGTGTTTTGTAATATAGCGCGCTATACTTTAAATATAACGTATTTAATACAGAGCTAGAATGAATACCAAATACCTAGTCTATAACGTATAATTATTATTCTATAACTTTTCAAACATAAGCGTACCCCGGGCTTTTGAAGCAAGAATGTCACGATAAGATCTATAATGCGTTACCAGACTTCAAAAAGGATGTTGGCTTGTACTTTGAAGATTCCAGTTCGAAAATAAAGGCCAGTAAGATCCGTGTCAGGGGCTCCGGCTGTGCAACATGACTGTTTACGCGCTAACGGGCTTAAGGTCCAAACGCACGCGATTATGCTCTGTCTCCATTGTTCCACGGCATCGTTATATTCTCCAATCTTTGGCAATAGATGGCGCTGGTTGTCGATTACATCGCGTCAGTCTTAGAATAATAACGCGTCAGTGTTTCGCCTTTTTTTGGTTACTATAAGCATTGTCGTTGTCTGTACAAGCTGTCTCTTTATAAATACTTAGTATAAAATTCAAAATACATTTTTCCTATGGATATTTTTTACGAATTTATAAGGACAAAAATTATTATTTATTTTATGGAATTTACTATTCATTTCAGAGGTGTAAAAGTAACGAAAAATAACGTAACCGCATGTATTCGTTACTTTAACAATTGGTACTCGTTACTATCGTATCGTTACGTTACTCGTTACTTCTTACATTTTACAAAGTAAGAAGTAACGAGTGACGAGCCATGTTACGTTAGAGCAGTGTTTCCCAAACTTTGTTATGCCATGACCCGGTAATTTTCGCACTGACCCTTCGTGACCCACTAAGTACCTACTTTCAAACTCAAGTTGGTTCCATTAAGATTAAATAATACACATTTATTAATAGTAGAATCGTTTATTAGTACTAGGTATTAATATTTTGTTAGTGCGAAGTATGCAGCTGTTTCTTATTTATTACTAAGGAATCCAAGTTATTATAGCTGGAGGCTAAGGCTAAGTAACTACTCCAAGTTATTATAGCTGGTAAGTATGACCGTTATTTTGCGCACTTGTAAAAAAGAAGACTTTCTATCAAAATTGGTTTCTGCGCACTCAAGGTCATAACTACACTTTCTTGCCTCGGACTATACCCATGTTTTAAATTAAGGCGAAAGTGTCGCGACCCGGTTATTTCATTTTGGTGACCCGGCACCGGGTCGCGACCCGGCTTTTGGGAAACGCTGCGTTAGAGCAACGATTGAGTCGTATTGCGTACGCGTACAGTACGACATCGCAAATTCGCAATACTTATGCAAAAAAATTAAAATTATAAGTATTACAATAAAATAATAAGTACATCTTAGGGCGTTTTGAGTACGGATATCTATCTCGTCTTCTCGTTGGTTGGTATCTTTGACTGTACATTCAAGGTACCGTGCTAAAATCAGTAAAAATAGGTACTATTGTTTGCCAACTCGATGAAAAGAAATTCGACAAAAGCAAGTTAATTGCCTTTCTTATAAGTAAACCTTTGGTGGAAGTGTCGTGTCGTCCCTAACAGTGGGCACGCGTATAGTATCGATCGACGGAAGCGAGTTACCAGCCGGCCTCTACATGCGGAGAACGACCGATACAAGACTGATTCTGATTCTGGAGATCATACGACGCAATAGATTTTTTCTTAATGTTGGAAATAAAAAATAATATGTAAAGTTACATCCAAAATCTTCCAGATACTAGTTATTATGTCATCATCCAAAATCTTCCAGATACTTAGTAACACTCACGGTATGCAGGGAGAGTCACGCATGTGCCATGGGCTGCTGCCCATTCATGCCGAATCGGATTTATATTTTTGGGTGGTAGAAGTGCTCTTAAATATAAATCCTCCACAGGTTCAAGGAATAGAAATAGAAATATTCTTTATTCAATTTAAGTCCTTATAGAACATTTATGAATGTCAAATATTATGTAACCTACCGCTGATTCGGAAAGTCGATTTCTACCGAGAAGAATCAGCAAGAAACTCAGTAGTCACTCTTTTCAAATTATGATCATTACATTACAATTTTCATTCTGATAATAAAAAATATTGTTAAGATTACAGTAACAGTATGATGTGTACAATGCTTTATATCGTTTAGATATTCGTCAAAGTAAAATTATAAAATCAAATTATACATTTAATAGAATAGGCGAGGAGATTAACATGTCCAGGAATCCTTATCATCTAAATCTAAATAATCTTCTACATTATAGTAGCCTTTCTGCATTAAGCAGTTTTTAATATGAAATTTAAATTCATGCAATGGTAAGTCAATTACTTTTTGTGGTAACTTATTAAACATTTTTATACTCAATCCCACAAATGAGTTGCCAATTTTATGAAGTCTTAGATTTGGGATTGTTTACCAAAACACCCCGTACTTATATAGTTAACTACCCTCATACACTGCAACCTACTTTCATTCGTTCCCTTCCATTCATTCATTCATTCAATTTACAAACAAAATACGATTCGCACTAGCTCATATATCTTCAGGCTCGGAATAAATCACCTCTATTCAGAGATGGGAAAAAAATATCGATATTATGAATTAAATGAATGAATAAAAACTTTATCTGGCACAAAATCACACACAGTATAATACACACAATAAAAAAGAATAACATACACACACAAAAGAAGAGAGAACAATCTATACATATAATAAAAATGTAAAAAAGCTGTGTCTGTACATTGAAGATATTTATCTCAAAATAACTTAGGACGACTAAAACACAGTAACAGAACATGAATCAGTGATTTTTAAAATTTTTGTCTGTCTGTTTGTCTGTTTGTCTGTTTGTCTGTTTGTCTGTTTGTTCGCGCTAATCTCGGAAACTACTGAACCGATTCGAATGAAACTTTTTTTATTGTATAGCTGTAATATCAGGGCAACTTATAGGATATATTTTATTTTGAAGACCAGGCTCCTTGATGTAGAACCACAACAGCCCAGCTAAACTATAAGATGTAGGTCAATGGCACCTTAACAAAAGTTGTTTAGATTGATGAGCATTTTATGATGCCATGAAAAAATCAAAGATCATGGAACACCTGGTGAAGAACTCTAAGAGCCCAGCTACACCATAACAAATATGGAATGAAATGGAATGCAAAATTGTCAAATGTGATGAGCATTTTTGGATGAGATCCGATAAGGAAGGATATTTCGAACTTAAAGGGGGTTCCAAGTTAGGTGATGGGACTGTGTGATTCCTTGGCCCAATCTCCTATTTAAATAATCATCTTTAAGTCAAGAGTCATAAAGTTCACGCAAACGAAGTTGCGGGCGGCCACTAGTTTATAATAATATTAAATGCGCCAAATAGGCGCCCGCTCAGCAAATTGTCGGTGCAGGTCATATTAAACCGATCTGCACTGCCTTACCCCTTTGTTAATTCACTGTATTATTCCTCTACCCAAAGGTTGTCTAGAAGAGATCGCTATTAGCGATAAGGCCGCCGATATTGTATTTGGAAATTACTATTAGCATTAAGTTCTGTCATGTGTTGTGCAATAAAGAGTATCTATCTACCGTCGATCTTTTGGGGTCCATTCGACAGACTTGACCCGCCCATTCCTAAAGAGGAATAAATTTAAGGAGGTTAAAGGCTGGCAGCGCACTTGTGACTCTACTGGTGTTGCAGGTGTCTATAGACTGCGGCCATCGAAGGGTATGTAGTTGTGGGTTCGAGTCCCACTTGAGCCCTTCGATGATATTTAAGAGCATATTTACCTTAAAATATATGCACCAGACATTCACACCAATCAACCTGTTGTCAAACTAGGGCAACCCCTGTGCTATGAGTACCAGATGACGATAATTAACTGGGGGCGTCAACCCAAAACACCCAGACCCAAGAAAACTTAGAAAATGTAGTTTTTTAAATTGACTTGACCGGGAATCAAAACCGGGACTTTTCGCGCTTTACATTGCGCCATCGAGGCCGATGTACTTAACTCTTTGAACGCCATGGGGGTCACCGGTGACCGACAAACAATTTTTCTATTGTGTCTAGTAATGTGGCAGAAGCCTTAAGTTCATCGATTGTGTTAAAACATCGACATATTTTACTGACTTTCAAGTCACATCACTACGCCTACTATTGAAACAGCTCTCCTTAGATGACATATTCATGTAAAAGAAATGTATGTATGTATGGGCATAAGATGAATGGTTCTGTTTTGAGGGCTCTTGAAAAACGAGAGTGGATTGTTTAAAGTTTAATGGAACTTATATTCACTTTTTAGATTGGGGTAAAGGTGGGATTGACATTGCGAGGAGAACAGACGGCCGTTGGGGTGGAAAGGTCCTTGAATGGAGGCCACGCGCAGGAGGCCGCAGCCGTGGCAGGCCTCCCAGGTGGACCGACGATCTGGTGAAGGTCGCGGGAGCCCATTGGATGCGGGTGGCACAGGACCGATCTGTGTGAAGAACTTTGGGGGAGGCCTATGTCCAGCAGTGGACGTCTATTGGCTGAAATGATGATGATGACGATGATGAAAGGTGGGATAGATATTGTAGTAGGAAAGATGTCTCCGTGCCACAGGGCACAGGGCTAGGGGCGTTAAGAATACTGCCAAGGTATTCCCGGCCTGTCGCAAGAGGCGGCTAAACGGGCTTCGGAGTACGTGAGCATGCCACTACTGGGGAGTGGCTTGCTCAGTATCACGACTCCGCGAGGGCAAAATTCCTACTGGGTGTCCTGGTAAGTCGCGCATTTGGGAAGGGCTGCATTGCGCCAAACAATTTGGCTCAAAGTGGCGAGCGCGATTTGCGGCACGGTCCAGTCCCGGCTGTGGGGTATCCGACCGCGATTGCGTTGAGATGGACACACCAACGGCGGATCCAGGGGGGGGGTCATGGGGGTCATGACCCCCCCCTGGGCTGGTTCCAGGACTTAGGTGGACCACTAATTTAACTTAATTATTTTATTCATATTTTTGTCATCATACAGATATTACGTAACCTTCAATATTAATTTAATTTAATATACCTAATAAATAATAGGTAAATATTTTTAAGTTCCTACAGAACTTCTTACATTAATAAAATACCTTTTTTACTTATACCTATCTATTGTTATCAAAGTTAAATTGAGTTGAGTTGACGACCCATTTGGTTCAGTGGTAGTGAACGCTGCGTCTGATCCAAGGATTGCTGGTTCGATCCCCGCACAATGCAAACATTTGTGTGCATGAACATTTTTGTTTGCATTGGTCTGGGTGTTTTCTATGTATTATAAGTATTTATTTACAAAAGAAAAGTATTACATGTATAATTAGGTTACAGTTAAAACTAGATATTAGTTAGAACGCGTTTTTTCTAGTTAGAACTAGTTTTAGTTTTTACGTAATGCCTTTGTTTACACTAGAATTCACTGATTTCTGAATCAAATATCAGTTATTACTTATTTATTTATTATTATTATTAAAACTGTTCCGACCGTAGCACAGATACAAAATCAGGGCCGTTTTGAAATGCGGCCGATCAACGATTTGCTGCATTGTCATTGAAATATAATATGTCCTTCAATAAGGCGGGCCACGTTTGCCACTTCGTACTTCTTTCTGCTTATGACTGAGAAGTGTTGCCTAGGGAATGCAAATCTCGCGAGATTGGGGGGCTCAAGCGAGATCTCGCGAGTTTATGAAAATCAACAAATCTCGCGAGATCTCGAAATTACCGAGATCTCGCGAGATTTGTTTGTTTTTTTTTTTCAAAAATTAACAATATTTATATAATTAAATGAGGAAAATAATTACTAAAAATAAAAAGTAAGTAGGGTAACCGAGATAGTGATTGCCCAGTGTACAGTGAATGCCCGAATTAAGGTTAACATACATTTTAACTTATTTTCAAAGGTGTAGTTTTACATTAAATCCGTTAAATAACACTAGGATACTGTTAACTAGAGTTCTAAATAAGACATTTGGCAAAATTTTCAATAAAAATATTGTAATGGCAGTTTTTGAACAGCGGGTGTCCGTCACTTCAAAAAATGCGAAATCCTTACAAAATTTGTTAAGGATACATTTTGTAGTTTTGAAGTTTGTATCACTTTAATTTTCTTTTTTGAGCGTTAAAGCACAACGACGTGTTAGTTAAAGCCTTAATGTTGCATTCGAAGCAGTTATTGCGGCGTAATTTTATTCCATTAAGTATTTTAAGAGGGTGGGCAATCACTGTACCTAAAATATGACAAATTCAGTTATTGCCATACCAGAATTCAGTTATTGCCATGGGTATGACACAGTGATTGCCCGGGTAGGTATTTACTAAATCACGTGAGGGATATAATAATCGAACCGAATATTTTCTTTATATCCTGTATCTTTCTTTATTATCTAGGTTCAAGGAGTGTCGAAAAAACTGCTTTTTACAAAAAGTTGACCTAAAAATAGGGGAAATTTTGATCTGCTACCGAAAATCTTGGAGGAAAGGTGGTAAGAAGAACAACCAAATATATCGTAATTATATTATGTATTTTACCGTGGGAGAGCACGTTTCAGTATGAATAAGCCGGCTTAAACGGAGTGATTCTATAATCACAGAAAACCAAAATCAAGCGGCGCTAACGCGGTGAGTGTACCGGAGGCTCTATGAAGGGGGAAAAGGAGTTAAAATGTTGGCAGCGCATTTGTGATTCCCCTTGTTGTTGCGAGTGTCTATGAGCGGTGGCAATCGTTTACCATCAGGTGATCCGTATGCTTGTGAGCCACCTATCACATATCAAAATTTAATTACCAAATGATGCAGTTAGTAATAATTAGAAAAAAACTTTCAAATTTCAACTGTGGGAGAGCCACGCTTCAGCATGAATGGGCCGATTTGACCGGAGTGATACCACTGTCTCACAGAAAACCAGCGTGAAGCAGCCCCTGCGCCGAGTGAGTGAGGGAAACGGAGGCCCACACCCGGGGGGGAAGGGGATAAAAGGTTGGCAGCGCACTTGTGACTTCAGTGGTGTTGCAGGTGACCATGGGCGGCAGCATTGCTTATTATATATAATGTGCAGTCAAAACACGCATCACTTGATGGTAAGCGAATGCCAACGCACATACTCAACACCAGTGGAGTCACGAGTATGCTGCCAATGTTTTTAACCCCTCCCCCTCCCCTCACCCCCCATTGGGCCTCCGACAACCTCAAAACTGTATCTACTTACCTTTTGTAAAATTGGTACATTCCATTTATTCGCTGAGATAACGAGAAACTAGATAGAACAATTTGACGATTTTTACTAGATTTTGAAACTAAACGGGTTTTCTTAGTCAATGGTATCTTATTTGGATGATGTTACTGATTTCAATAGCTTAGAAATATATCTTAAACGCACAAAAACTTACGAAAGATCTAAAATTTTAAGTATTTAATAGTATTTTTATGGAATTACAACGTGCGGTATAGTTGGCAATCACTGTCTCATTTGGTTGGCAATGACTGTGTCAAGTGGGCAATCACTGTGTATTTAGGAGATATTTTTGTTATACGTTATAATTATAAAATATTCTTTAGATGTTTGAATTATTGCTAACTTATCTCAATGCTAAACTATTAACGTTGTCAAATAATTACACTCTGATTTCTTATTGTTAAAGAAAAGGATTATATTGAAATAAAACTAGTGTCAATTTCTTAAGCGGGCAATCACTATCTCGATCACCCTACCTATGTATTATAATTAACCGTTTTTTTTTCTTTTTTTTTAGCCTACGTTGTCCCACTACTGGGCAAAGGCCTCCCCCAAATGCCGCCATTGCACTCTGTTTGTAGCGGTGGTTTGCCAATTGTTGGAGAAATGGTCTAAAACATCTCATCATGATCATTTCAGCCAATAAACGTCCACTGCTGAACATAGGCCTCCCCCAATGTTCTCCACACAGATCGGTCCTGTGCCACCCGCATCCAAGGGACTCCCGCGACCTTCACCAGATCGTCGGTCCACCTGGTGGGGGAGGCCTGCCACGGCTGCGGCCTCCTGCACGTGGCCTCCACTCAAGGACCTTTCCACCCCAACGGCCGTCTGTTTTCCTCGCAGTGTGTCCTACCCATTGCCATTTCAGCCACGTCATACGTCACGTCGATCATTCAAGTCATCTCGCCATCTCTTTTTGAGCCTACCTAGAGGCACGTCCTGCTGGCTGCCAATGCGTAATGATTTTGGTCCACCTCTCTGGGTGCATCCAACGTAGCCGGCCCAATCCCATTTGAGCCTAGCGGATTTTTTCCCACATCCACGATCCCAGTTTTGGAGCGGATTATGGTATTCCTGACTTGTTCAGTGATCTTAATACCCAGTATACTCCACTCCATCGCTCTTTGAGCTTGGTCTTTTGATGTTCGGTTAGCTACCAAGTCTGAGCACTGTAGGTAAGCATGGACAAAATACACACGTCAGTTAGCTTGCGTTTAAGTGACAGAGGAAGGTCTCCCTTCATGTACGCTCTCATGGACCAGTAGCTCTTTCAGGCATTATCGAAGCAGCGCTCGATCTCTCTTTTCTACCTGTTTTCGAAGGAAACTACCTATCTGGCCCATGTATACCGATATCCTACGTTTTGTGCTATTTGTTATCAAAATTGTTTTCAACCGATTCATCATTAGTCCTACCTCAAGACTCGCTGTGCTCAGTTCTTTAAGCATTTCTTCTAGTTCCGTGGATGTACAAAAAAATACAAAATACAAAAATGTTTATTGCAGTAACTTAGTCTAAATACAATATTTGTATTTGATGCTCCCTTTTAAGCTTAATTGCTTGTGGTAGGCAGCATCGCTCTTCCATAGCATAATGACAGTAGACTAGAATCACTTATACAATAAATTATAGGTACCTTACTATTAAATACTATTAAATTTTGATGTGTGTGTAGTGTGTGTGCGTGTGGGTGTGTGTTGTGTGAGTGCGTGTTATGTGAATGTATGTGTGCGTGTGAATGTGTGTCTATATACATACATATAAATTATCATCTTAGGAATGATTCTATATCATCATAACTCTTTGTTTTCAGCCACTTTGAGATAACCATTTTACATTTAGTGTATGTCATATTGTAAATATCTAGGTCCTTATGTAATTTATTATATAATACACAAGCTCTACTTCCATACTGCCTCCGTGCAAATTCAGATCTCACATGTGGTTGTGGTGCAATATTCCGCTTTCTTCTGGAGTCAGCAGGAGGTCAGCAGGATGTGTTAGCGAAGAACACGTTGTCGTCTGCAAAGCGAAGGTTTGTCAGCCTTCTTCCTTCTACATCGATACCCTTTGATTTTCATTTATCCGCTAGGACTCTGAAAACTTCGTCTAAAGTGCTAGTAAACAGTATGGGTCGCTGTTTGACGCCTTTTGAGTATATAATTTGATATTTGCAGTACTCTGTGAATAGGTAAATTATACGGAGAAGGTTTATATAATTGGAATCAATTTCCTGGCTACTTAACGCGTTGAATAAGGATTTATGGTATAAACTGTTCAAATATTGTTCATATTTGAAAAAAAAAACAAACAAATCTCGCAAGTCGAAATTGCGGAGATCTCGCGAGATTGATTTTCATAAACTCGCGAGATCTCGCTTGATCCCAATCTCACGAGATGTGCTTCCCTTGGCAACACTTCTCATAATAATAAGTATAGTATTAAGTCTTATTGAAGAATCTCAACGACAATGCGGCAAATCGTTGATCGGCCGCATTTCAAAACAACCCTGATTTTTATATCTGTGCTACGGTCGTCGGAACAGTTATAACTGACTCGCTTTGGGAAAACGCGTTTTGTCTCGTAGAAACTAGTTTTAACTGATATTCGATCCAAACATCAGTGAATTCTAGTGTTAACAAAGGCATTACGTAAAAACTAAGTAGTTCTAACTAGAAAAAATGTGTTCTAACTAATAACTAGTTTTAACTGTAACATTTATATTTCAAATTCCACTGTTGTTTCTGATATCCGTAACGCAGGTGCTTGAGCTACCTATCTCGGAGTCAGATCAATGTATGTGATGTTGTGAAATATTAAAAAAAAAATCTTGACTTGAGCACGACTATTGTGACCCCCTCCTGGCGCCAAAGCTGGATCCGCCCTTGGGACACACAGGGGTTTTGGTTAGGGTTAGAGTCCCACACACCACCTTGTTCCCCACATGTGGCAAGGTGAAGGCAATTATGGTTTCCCCTGGGAAAAAAAAAGGATAGATGTCTCAAACAACATGTAGCGACCTGTGCGAACACTACACTCAGTCCTTAGTTGTAGCCCTTATTAGGTCGGATTGAAGTAGGTTATTTATTTTTCAAAAAATTTCAAGTATTTAGGTTACATAAGCCTTGTCGTTGTCTTTAGAAATTATCTCTTTATAAATGGTATAGATATAGATTTGATAAATTGAAAATGTAGGTATTTTAAAAGACAACCGAATTCAACACGAGATTAATAGAAAAACACTTACAGTAGGTTTTATTTTCAGCTATCCAAAATTCTTATCCATACACTAGGAACTTACCTGGAATAAAAATAATAATAAATTATAATAAATTCACACAGCATCTCATACGTACACACAGTTCACACAGTATTTCGTAGCTTAAGCACTTGTGTTACAGATATCAGACAACAGAGGAACACAAATATAATACTTAAATACATAATATTACACCCAGACTCCTCTCTCTCTCCAGACAAAGACAAGTGTCCAGGGTGGGGATCGAACCCACGACCTTTGGCGTATGAGGCAGGGTCACTACCAAATGCGCCATCCGGCCAATCCACTAAAATATGATTACAGTAGAGCGTCGATTATCCGAACTAATAAGGGGACGTGGGTGTTCGGAAAACCGGTAATTTCGGATAATCAAACTACCTCTATGTATATTGATTTAAATAGGTATATATTTACGTATGTACGTACATATATCTGACAAAAAGGAAATAAACAAAAAAAGTGCAAATATGTAATCTTTAGTGAAGCATGTATCTACTATGTGCAATTAACGCTTAAAAAAACTTGAATTTTCGTTTGCCGAAGCATGCCTATCCGCTTACGAGCGGCTACATTACGTACTTTTTCAGAACAGATAGGGTTCGGATAAGCGGTCGTTCGGTTAAGCGACGTTCGGATAATCGACGCTCCACTGTATTAAGTCTCTAAAATTTTGAAGTCAATAAATATAACCATTATGTATTAAACTTCATTCTACAAATTCCAGTGAACACAAAAGACAATAATTAATTTTTGACAAAAAAAAAACGAGTTCAAGACTACAGCCACAACATATGCCATTGAACTATATTTTTCGGTTTTTGTTGTTTTTTTCAAAAACCATTGAGTCAATTTTGATAAAATTTATACGGGACCACCGCTGAATGATAGCCTATCAAACAAAAAAGAATCATTAATTCCATTCATAATTGGCGGAGAAATCGAGTAACATACTTGAAGCCCTCGATGGCGCAGTGGCTAAGGTGTTCGCCCGAAGCGCGAAAGGTCCCGGGTTCGATCCCTACTAAACTACATTTTCTAAGTTTTCTTGGGTCTGGGTGTTCTGGGTTGAAGCCCCCAGATTATCGCCATCTGGTACTCATAGTACAGGGGTTGCCCTAGTTTGTGACCAGGTTGATTGGTGTGATTGTCTGGCGCATTTATTTATTTATTTATACTTACAAAAAAAAACATACGGGGCAAATTGAGAATCTTCCTTCTTTTTGAAGTCGGTTAAAAACATTTTTGTCTCAAAATTAGATACAAATCTACAAGCACCTAAATAGACGACAAGCTACTAGGCTACCGGAAGCTCTGACGTCACGGCGCGGTTATTTCCGGTCGCCATTAGCCAATCGTTGCTAGTGTATGTATGTGTGTGTGAGATAGGAAATACAAGTTCAACTTTAATATTAATGTTGAATCTACATTAAGAGTATAATGTCCTGTTGGCTTTATGAGTTACTAGCTCTTGCCCCGGCTTTGCTCGCGCCCCCCACTTCTCTAAAATGGGGGGTTAGAAAGGGGCAAAAAGTAGCCTATGTTACTCTCCATCTCTTCAACTATCTCCACTTAAAAAATCACGTCAATACATCGCGCCGTTTTGCCGTAAAAGAAAGACAAACATAGAGACAAACAGACGCACTTTCCCATTTATAATATTAGTATGGACTAGCTGTTACCCGCGACTTCGTCCGCGTGGAACAGTAACTTTTCACCCATCCCCTTTTAACCTCTTACAACCCCCTTTTCGCAATAAAAAGTATAGTCGGAGGCAAGAAAGAGTAGTTATGACCTTGAGTGCGCAGAAACCAATTTTGATAGAAAGTCTTCTTTTTTACAAGTGCGCAAAATAACGGTCATCGCTATACTTTCGTGCCTCCAGCTATAACCTGTTCTTTCTCAGGATCTAGACCATCTGTATACCAAATTTTGTTCAAATCCGTTCAGTTGTTTTGGCGTGAAAGAGTAACAGACAAACAGATAGTATATAGGCTGATACTTTACTTTTTTAGAGTACAGTTAGCAACACATTAAGTTACCACGACTTGACAAATTTTCTCAATTGATATTCAACCTATACTCTGATTCATAATCATGTAAAGTAAACTGACAGATGTCAATGTGTCATCCCCATACATTATCACTCAATTTGACACATGCAAAATGTCAAAATGCATAGAAACTTGTCATTTTCATCATCATCATCATCATCATTTCAGCCAATAGACGTTCACTGCTGGACATAGGCCTCCCCAAAAGTTCTCCACACAGATCGGTCATGTGCCACCCGCATCCAATGGACTCCCGCGACCTTCACCAGATCGTCGGTCCACCTGGTGGGAGGCCTGCCACGGCTGCGGCCTCCTGCGCGTGGCCTCCACTCAAGGACCTTTCCATACTGTCAGTTTACTTAACATGATTATGAATCAGAGCATAATAACATTACTTTTTTTTTTCAATAATCTCGATTCCCGAACATTCCCGCACATTCCACCACCACTCTATAGCACAAACAGACCGCTCAATTACCCAGATCGAAAAATCAAATCAACTCACTAGTACTTAGTAACGAAATTGCGAAATAACATCGAATTGGACCCCTACGGAACCGTAGGGCGAATTAAAATTGGGGGGCCAAAGATTCGCGGTACAGAGAGGACGTTTTATATAATTAACGTTAAACGTTACGTGAAACGGACGTTAATAAATAAATAATAAATTGAGACAACATCACATACATTGTCCTGGTCCCAAACTAAGGTTTTCCCTTGTGCTATGGAAACCAGAAACAACGAAGGTATCACAAACACCCAGACCCAACACAAGTATCTGTTTCATCAACAAACATTTGTGTTGGTGCGGGAATCGATCCCGCAACCCTTACGTCTCAACCGGCGCTCAAACCATTGCGCTAAACGGGTCGTCACGGGTTTTATATTATAGGAAGGCAAAAGAGCAAGCGGGTCACCTGATGGTAAGTGATCACCGCCGCCAATGGACATCAGCTACACCAGAAGGAGTGCGGATGCGTTGCCGGCCTTTTAGGAAGGTATAGGCTCGTTTCTTGAAGATTTGGATGTCGTACCGGTTCGGAAATACCGCTGCGGGAAGATGATTGCACAATAAGGAGGTGCGTGGCAGAAAGACGTATAAAGATAACGTATAAAATGGAACTCGTTGCCATCCCATGTGTTTCCTCTGTCCTACAATATGGACTCCTTCAAACGAAGCGTGAAGAATCATAATATAATATTTCACAACATCACATACATTGATCTGACTCTGATATCGGTAGCTCAAGCACCTGTGTTACAGATATCAGAACCAACAGTGGGATTACAAATATATACATATAATACTTTTCTTTTGTAAATACATACTTATAAATACATAGGAAACACCCAGACCAATACAAACAGACATGTTCATGCACACAAATGTTTGTACTGTGCGGGGATCGAACCCGCAACCCTTGGCTCAGACGCAGCATTCACTAACACTGAACCAACGGGTCGTCAAATCATTATTAATTGTAAGTTGTCATTTTGAGAAGTTGGCATTTCGAGAAGTTTCGAGTTTTGCTGATCTTTTATTTTTTTCTGCTCATACTTACATACTTTCATTTTTTAAGTGTGAGAAAAACCCACATATTTCCAGGTGAAAAGTGTAACTACTAAAATAAAATGTAAAGTTCACATTACTAGTTCCACTAGTCCACAGGGAAACTATTATTAAAACACGATTTAGTCCAAGCAATAGCCACGCGACAAATCACTTAGTATCACACTATTTAATGATTTTTCTATCATTAGACGCCATTATCATTAATCAACTTGTAAATGGAAAATACCAACAAATAGTTAACTTAGTGCCTACATGTATGTACGCTGAAATGGGCTGGCTCGACTGGGGTGATACCACGGCCTCACGGAAAACCGGCGTGAAGCAGCGCGCGTTTCGCTGAGTGAGTAAGGGTACCGGAGGGAGGCCCAATCGGGTGGAAAGGAGGTTAAGGTTGGCAGCTTGCAGCACTGGTGATTCCCTGGTGTTGCGGGTGTTAATGGGCTGCGGTACTCGCTTACCATCAGGTGATCCGCACTGCTCGTTTGCTACCTATCACCAAAAAAAAAGTATCTCGATTCCCGAACATTCCCACACCACTCTATAGCACAAACAGACCGCTCAATTACCCAGATCGAAAAATCAAATCAACTCACTAATACTTAGTAACGAAATTGCGAAATAACATCCAATTGGACCCCTACGGAACCGTAGGGCGAATTAAAATTGGGGGGCCAAAGATTCGCGGTACAGAGAGGACGTTTTATATAATTAACGTTAAACGTTACGTGAAACGGACGTTAATAAATAATAAATTGAGACAACATCACATACATTGTCCTGGTCCCAAACTAAGGTTTTCCCTTGTGCTATGGAAACCAGAAACAACGAAGGAACCAAAAACACCCAGACCCAACACAAGTATCTTTTCATCAACAACATTGTGTGGTGCGGGAATCGAACCCGCAACCCTTACGTCTCAACCGGCGCTCAAACCATTGCGCCTAAACGGGTCGTCACGGGTTTTATATTAGGAAGGCAAACGAGCAGCGTGTCACCTGATGGTAAGTGATCACGCCGCCATGGACATCAGCTACACCAGAAGGACTGGCGGATGCGTTGCCGGCCTTTTAGGAAGGTATAGGCTCGTTTCTTGAAGATTTGAGATGTCGTACCGGTTCGGAAATACCGCTGCGGGAAGTTGATTCCACAATGAGGAGGTGCGTGGCAGAAAGACGTATAAAGTAACGTATAAAATGGAACTCGTTGTCCATCCCATCTGTTTGCTCTGTCCTACAATATGGACTCCTTCAAACGAAGCGTGAAGAATCATAATATAATATTTCACTACATCACATACATTGATCTGACTCTGAGATAGGTAGCTCAAGCACCTGTGTTACAGATATCAGAACCAACAGTGGGATTACAAATATTATTACATATAATACTTTTCTTTTGTAAATACATACTGATAATACATAGGAAAACACCCAGACCAATACAAACAGACATGTTCATGCACACAAATGTTTGTACTGTGCGGGGATCGAACCCCGCACCCTTGGCCCAGACGCGCATTCACTACCACTGAACCAACGGGTCGTCAAATCATTATATTGTAAGTTGTCATTTTGAGAGTTGGCATTTCGAGAAGTTTCGAGTTTTGCTGATCTTTTATTTTTTTTTCTGCCTCATACTTACCATACTTTCATTTTTTAAGTGTGAGGAAAAACCCACATATTCCAGGGAAAAGTGTAACTACTAAAATAAATGTAAAGTTCACATTACTAGTTCCACTAGTCCACAGGAACTATTATAAAACACGATTTTAGTCCAAAGCAATAGCACGCGACAAATCACTTAGTATCACACTATTTTAATGATTTTTCTATCATTAGACGCCATTATCATTAATCAACTTGTAAATGGAAAATACCAACAAATAGTTAACTTAGTGCCTACATGTATGTACGCTGAAATGGGCCGGCGGATGTTAATGGGCTGCGCTACTCGCTTATCATCAGGTGATCCGTCTGCTAGTCTGCCAGCTATCAAACTTTGTACTTGACTGGCCGGTTGGCGCATTTGGTAGTGACCCTGCCTCATACGCCAAAGGTCGTGGGTTCGATCCCCACCCTGGACTAACTTTATGTGATGAACACTTGTGTTTGTTCAGTGTCTGGGTGTTATATAAGTGTTTATGTATTATATTTGTGTTCCTCTGTTGTCTGATATCTGTAACACAAGTGCTTAAGCTACTTAGTACGGAGTCAGGTCAATGTATGAGATGTTGTGTGAATTTATTTATTTATATAAACGAGACTAAACGCGAGGATATTAAAGTTTTAAATTATAGTACATATTGTACTTATGCTGGAAAAGGTGTGTCTCTCTGTAAGTTTGTCTTCTTTCACGGCCCAAACGGAAGCGACGAATTGGACGTGATTTTTTTAAGGGGAAGCTTGCGCGATGTAATTGACACAGCGCCATCTATCGGTTGATTTCTGAATTACGGTCCCGAAGCGAAGTGAGGGCGGGCCACTAGTAGATGTATAAATGTAGGCATCAAAGTACATCTCAAACGAACCTTCTGTACACTCCTTTTTCAATTTCTCCTGCTAAATTAAAAACCAAGCCCCACCTTTTCTAGTTGATTTTAAAACGAGCACTCAGATTAAGGTCAGCGCGTTCGACTCCCAGCCCCGGGCGATCGGAAGCAATTGTACAAGGAAAAAAACAATCAGGGATTAAAATCCTTAATGAGAGGGCTTTTGTGCTTAACACAGGTGCAGGAAAATAGCACAACTGTTAAATTTTCATATTAACGTGCTCAAAATCTTAGATCAAGGTTTCATATCGCCATAAAATAATTAGTTGTGGTGATTAGGCAACAAATGCTCGCGTCTGTGGTGGGTGGCTGAGTCACTAGTGGTCTCGTCGTTGGTGGCTGAGTCACTAGTGAGCGCGTCCGTCGTGGCTGAGTCACTAGTGGTCGAGTCTGTGAGTCACTAGTGAGCGCGTCGGTGGTGGCCGAGTCACGATGATCGCTCTGTCCGGCTTTAGTTGAGCCACTAGTGGTCATGTCGGTGGTAGCAGAGTCATTAGTGATCGCTCTGTCCGGCTCTAATTGAGCCACTAGTGGTCACGTCAGTGGTGGCCGAGTCACGGTGATCGCTCTGTCCAGCTTTAGTTGAGCCACTAGTGGTGATGTCGGTGGTGGCAGAGTCACTAGTGATCGCTGTTGGTGTCTGAGTCACTAGTGGCCACGTTGGCGTTGCTGGCAGTCAATAGTGGCCACGTTGCTGATGGCGACTGAGTCACTAATGACCACGTTGGCGTTGCTGACTGAAGTCACTGTGGTTGATGACTGAGTCACAACCAAAGGTTGCGTTGATAGACTTTATTATTGTTAGTGGTAGTTATTGTGTTAGTGATGGTGACTAAGCCACCCCTGGCCACTCATATTGGCCACCAATGGCGTAATGGTTAGCTCTTAATAATTCACTAAACAACCGTAGAATTAGCAATGTCGGCAAGCAGACAGGGGTGTCAATCAAACATGGACGCGGAGATGGGTATAACGTCAGACGTGAAATGGGAACCCAAATGTCGATAATACGGGAATACGGGAAACAATATTCGTTTGGGAAAATAAACGTTAATGAATAAATAAGTTCACACAACATCTCGTACATTGACTAAATAAGCTTTTTTAAGTAGCTTTTTAAGCACTTGTGTTACAGATATCAGACAACAGAGGAAACACAAATTTAAAACTTAAATAAATTTATTAAACCCAGTAGTAATAATAATAAATGAATGTAACGAATCAGCCTATATACTGTCCCACTGCAGGGCAAAGGCCTCCATCATAGAAATCAAGTCATCGCTACTATGATGGGATTAGGCTTAATCACCACGCTTGCCTAATGCGGTGCGGTGGACAAACCCGAGCTGTGTTCGAAAAATTCGAAACATATGTTTTGCTCGTCGAATCGAACCCAGGAATCTGAGATTACGGACCAGTACTTAAACTAGACCAACAGGGCGTTAGATTAGAAAGAAAGAAAGAAAATTCATTTATTACTTATTATTTTGATATTTTTCATATCATTGTTTTTATGTACATGATGATTAAGCCTAATCCCATAACATATATTCGTAGTAGCGAATATCGATTACTTAATTTCTACGATGGAGGCATTTGTCCTGCAGTGGGACAGTAAATAGACTGACCTTACCTTATATGTGGTAGTTGGCAGACGAGCAGACGGATCACTTAATGGTAAGCGATTTTTCCAAAAAAATCTGACTTAAGTATAGCTGGAGGCACGAAAGTATAGCGATGACCGTTATTTTGCGCACTTGTAAAAAATAAGACTTTCTATCAAAATTGGTTTCTGCGCACTCAAGGTCATAACTACACTTTCTTGCCTCGGACTACATACAGTTTGATTAAAATAAAAATAGCACCCTTACTGCCAAAGTAACAACCCTATCCCAGACTAACAAGTATAATCGAATTCTGTCAGAACTTCAGAGCCCGCCAATCGAGAAATACTCTTCCGATTCGATAGTACAACATCGGGAACCATTCGAATATTTTGCATCGATGCTCGGGGAATCGAGTCTTATGGATGGGTGATCGGCTTCGTCATTGGCTCTGTTTTTGAGAGGGTCCTGTTTTTGAGAGGAGGTGGAAGTATAACGATTATTGTGTTATAATAACGGCTTGATTGAGATCTAAGGTCACAGACTATTGACGACGAAACGAATGGACTATGGATGATGATGGTGACGATGATGAGGAGGAGAAGGATTTATTTCGTGTAACGTATAACGGAACGTAAATATTTTGACAGAAAAAAGAAAAAGAAAAATTAATTTGACGTAAATGCGTTCACTCGCCTAGCGGCAAACGAGTGGTTTATACCACTCGTTACAAATCGCTCGTTTTCGAATGATTCAAAAATGCGGATGTCACAAACTATGCGAGTCACACATTTTCTAGTGAGACGACAATTAAAAAATAGGTCTCCTGTACTTCATCATCACTGTTCTAACCTAATCTAACTAATATTTTCTGGGTTGCTTTATTCCGGTCTCCTGTGACGCTGTGATATCACTTCGAGACGGCTCATTCATGCTGAAGCGAGACTCTCCCACGGTTAAATACGTTTTTCACAGAGGACGAATACACTCTGTATTCGTCCATGTATTCGTCCACAAATTGAGCTGTCACCGATGACCTGCGGCGACATGAGAGGGAACAGACGAAGTATTGTCCACGTATGAATACTTTTTGAGGATTTTGGGGTTCCGTAGACAAAATTAATAAAGTCACACAACATCTGACACATTACAGATATCAGACAACAGAAGATCACACATCCTAATGCTAACTCTTTGACAATATAATGTCAGTGACACAAATGACACTTAATGATTCGGCTTAGGGCCCAACAGTTGGTCGCTATTTTTATGGACGCTTTAGCCCGGTAGGGGCTCCATCTAGACATCATAATATAATCCTAACTATCCTAATCCTAACTAATATTATAAATGCTAAAGTAACTCTGTCTGTCTGTCTGTCTGTTACTCTTCACGCCAAAACTACTGAAAGGATTTGAATGAAATTGGTTATACAGATGGTCTCGACCCTGAGAAAGAACATAGGCTACTTTTTATTGCGAAAAGGGGGTTGTAAGTGGTTTAAAAGGGGGGGGGGGGGGGGGTGAAATGATTAGATAATTAAAAATGCTACCAACATAACGACAAAGTCGCGGATTAGATAATTAAAAATGCTACCCAACCATAACGACAAATGGCTACTAGCGTGTGACGTCACTCGCAAGTTTCTTGTATGCGCGTCTAGTAAAATGTACATGGTTTTATAATAAAAGTTTGTGTATAATGTATGGGTAGTTCAATGATATATATATATTTTTTAATTTTATACTTTAAAAATGGACTTGACCATAAAACTTTGAATGCACACAAAACCGCTAGGAAAGGTTTTAACTGAAAATTAGGCTATTGGTTCTTATTTACCAATATTTTGGTAAAGTATCAATATTTTTTACTTTATCGAGATTAGTCAAATACCTTATTTAATAAAGCAAATAATATCAAGAACCCTTCGTTCATTTTATTTGTCACCCTTGCCATGATGGCGTCCGTCCATTCATACAGAGGACTTTGCCCTCAGGCGAGAGGGAACGCTGATATATTTTGCGTTTTTTAATTAATTTACTTGTCCCTTTTTAAGCTGGTGACATATTGTTCTTTGTACGGTACATTCGGCCTTTAAACCTGGACTAAATATCGATTTGTTCTTTTTTATACTGGTTTAATCCTACCTAATATTATAAATGCGCAAGTATAGCTAGAGGCACGAAAGTATAGCGATGACCGTTATTTTGCGCACTTGTAAAAAATAAGACTTTCTATCAAAATTGGTTTCTGCGCACTCAAGGTCATAACTACACTTTCTTGCCTCGGACTATAACTCTGTTTGTTACACTTTCACGCGAAAACTACTGGACGGATTTGAATAAAATTTGGTAGACAGATGGATTAGACCCTGAGAAAGAATATGGGTTACTTTTTATTGTGAAAGGGGGTTTTTAAGGGGTTAAAAAGGGGGTGAAAGTTATTAAATAATTAAAAATGCTAACCAAAGGACGAAGTTGCGGGTAACAGACAACTAGTTTTATAAACTTATTGTGAAATATTGCACTATTGACCATGGGAGAGTCGCGCTTCGGCATGAATGGACCTCTTAAGTGATGAAATATCATGGCATGTGCATATCTGTAGTTGATGTAAACCCTAGAATAGTCCCTTTTCTTTATTTTGTGTTTATATAGTTGATGTGCCAAATAAATTGATGAATGGGCTGGCTCGACTGGAATGATACCACGGACTCACGTAGATGCGATGTGTCGACGAGCAAGTAAGGGTACCGGAGGTCCAATGGGGGAAAAGGGTTAAACAGTTGGCGGCGCACTTGTGACTCTACTGGTGTGGCAATCGCTTTCCATCAGTTGATCCGTCTGCTCATCTGCCACCTATCACTTAAAAAAGATAGTACACTTAGAGACGTCATTTAACCTTAATGCTCATTATCTTAATTATGGATAGTCTATATGTCTATTAAAATAAGGGTAAATATTTTCACTTAAGTGACATCATCAGCAACCCACACTCGTCCACTGCTGGACATAGGTCTCCCCTAATGCACGCCACCGCTCCCGATTTTCGGCCACTCTCATCCAGCCCACACCAGCCAGCCTTCGAATGTCAGTCATCCCATCTTGTCGCAGGGCGTCCAACACTACGTTTACCGAGTCGCGGTCTCCACTCAAGGACTTTATGGCTCCAACGGTTGTCAGTTCTGCGGCTAATGTGACCAGCCCACTGCCACTTCTCCACTCAACTCACTCACTCACTTAAGTGACAATAAGGGTTGTTACTTAATTGACGTCCCTGAGCGGAGATAGAGTATTAGAAAATCCACATCTTTCCTTGTCAATACTGTAAGTCAACTAATATTTTATACTTGCACTTCGCTTCCACTTCTATTTAGTTTTTAATCAACCATCTTGTAATCCTGGGCGAGTCTCTGGACATATTGTCACAAAATAATTACACACAGAAGGTAGACTCAGCCTGATTTTTAATTTAGAAGAGTTCGTTGACATATGCTAGGGTTGTTGCCCGGCATGAGTACATAAGCGCGCGGCCTCTACCACAGACCTCGACAGTTCGACAATCTTATGTCATAGGCTAGGATTAATGTGGTCGAAAAGGCGTATTTCCCTGTTAGTGCGCATGCGTAAGTACATGACACGTTTTTAGCTCTTAGTGGGCAGCCTACTTTCTGTGTGTAATTATTTTGTGATATTGTCTTCTAGATTTGTCGGAGTTATTATTACAAATATGTGATTTGTTCTGTCACGACTCACGATCAATTGTTATTAAAGTATCAACCAAGTTCTTTAGTGGATTAGTGTTCATGAGGATTCGAACAACAATTTGAAGAACTTACTAAAAAAAGTAAAGTATCAGCCTATACTACATTTTATTAATATTTATTGGAGCAGACGAAGGACGAACAAACCGATCACCTGATGGTAAGCGATGGTCCTTGAGTGGAGACCGCGACTCGGTAAACGTAGTGTTGGACGCCCTGCTACAAGATGGGATGACGACATTCGAAGGCTGGCTGGAGTGAGCTGGATGAGAGTGGCCGAAAATCGGGAGCGCAGCAGTGGACGAGCGTGGGTTGCTGATGATGAAGCGATGGCCGCCGCCCATAGACACCTGCAACACCAGTAGAGTCACAAGTGCGCTGCCAACCTATAACCTCATTTGAGCGTCCAGTACCCTCACTCACTCGTCGAAGCGATTTTGGCCATTTAGCTACGGAACCCTAAAAAGGATGCTATTTAAAATCAAGCATATTGCTTTGTTCTTATTCTTTAATATTTCATAAAAATATGCAGATAATATAATTCTGAGTTTTGTCTGTTTATTTTTACCCCATAGAACTGGTCCCCTCAACCCATTGTCAATCCTCTTTAATGTGGGAATTATTTGAAACCACCGAAGCGATTTCATCAAACCCTTATTGTAGTCAGTTGGGGACGTTGGGGTCCATTTTTAATGCTTTGAATCTCTCATTGTTATTGTTTAGTTGAGTTTTTAAAGGTAGACCAATGTCTGATCAATTCAAACACAAATGTATTTGAATGTCTTAGGTCTACTGGCGCACGCACACATTGACAGCGCGGGTGCACGCGCACTCGGGCACTCTGGCGCCCGCAGTATGCGACGCGGCGCGGTGTTATAGGCCACATGTAGAACAGTACAGTAACAGCCTACATAGGTCGCTTGGCGCACGCACACATTGACAGCGCGGGTGCACGCGCACTCGGGCACTCTGGCGCCCGCAGTATGCGACGCGGCGGTGTTATAGGCCACATGTAGAACAGTACAGTAACAGCCTACATAGGTCGCTTGGCGCTACGCACACATTGACAGCGCGGGTGCACGCGCACTCGGGCACTCTGGCGCCCGCAGTATGCGACGCGGCGCGGTGTTATAGGCCACATGTAGAACAGTACAGTAACAGCCTACATAGGTCGCTTGGCGCACGCACACATTGACAGCGCGGGTGCACGCGCACTCGGGCACTCTGGCGCCCGCAGTATGCGACGCGGCGCGGTGTTATAGGCCACATGTAGAACAGTACAGTAACAGCCTACATAGGTCGCTTGGCGCACGCACACATTGACAGCGCGGGTGCACGCGCACTCGGGCACTCTGGCGCCCGCAGTATGCGACGCGGCGCGGTGTTATAGGCCACATGTAGAACAGTACAGTAACAGCCTACATAGGTCGCTTGGCGCACGCACACATTGACAGCGCGGGTGCACGCGCACTCGGGCACTCTGGCGCCCGCAGTATGCGACGCGGCGCGGTGTTATAGGCCACATGTAGAACAGTACAGTAACAGCCTACATAGGTCGCTTGGCACACGCACACCGGTGTCAATTTAAGTGCACGTGTACTAAAATCCTTAAGCGCCTATACCCTCGTCATATTCTTTCGCTGGGACATGTTAACATATTCGTATGTGGATTGGTAAGTTAAGTTAGACCGTAGAAACGGATGTATGCAAACATTGAGCTCAAATCTAGTCCCAGAAGCACTGATCAAACGCTAACCCAATAACGCTGGCCTATTTTGCAATCGGCTGAGCCGCCATTTTTAGGTCATATTTTAGAGGAGTTTTCGGCATGTAAGTTTTACATACGGAATTTTCGGGAGACTTCATTTAGCTTAGTTACATTGTGTGTGTGGAATTTTACCAAGATTTTGTCTGTGAAATCAATTTGTAAAAAAACTTCTTGCTTAATTTTAATGGTAATAAATCTTACATTTGGCAAAACAATCTTTTATTTATTCAGAACCTATAACATTCACATCATCTCTTCTTTTATTTTTTTTTAATAATTTTTATTATGTAACAAATTATAATTATAATTATGTGATGGGTAGCAGACGAGCAGGTGGATCACCTGATGGTAAGCAATTGCCGCCGCCACAACACCAACACCAGTGGAGTCACAAGTGCGCTGCCAACCTTTTATCCCCTTCCCCTGGTGGGGCCTCCGGTTCCCTAACTCACTCGGCGAAACATAGCACAGGAGCTGCTTCACGCCGGTTTTCTGTGAGTCATCACTCCGATCGAGCCGGCCCATTCATGCCGAAGCGTGGCTCTCCCACAATACGCGTTGCTCCATTTGCGATTAACCTAATGTGTGGCTGTCTGTACATACATAACAATGTATGTACAGACAACCACACATCAGACACAGTTTTTTTAATGTCCCTAGCCAACAGGCTAGGGACATTAAAAAAAACTTGACACAGGGAAATACAATTTTGTATAAACCTCAATGTAATTTATTTAACTCAGATTATTTTTATTCAATCTCGAGCATGATATTCTAAGTTTCCCCCAAGCCATTTTCAGAAATAAGAATTTCTTAGCAGAAATGAAAAGTATACCGGATACGGTATTATGAAAATCTAGCTTTTATCCTCGACTTCGCTTGCTTATGGGAATAAAAACGGGTTAGGGGACAACTCCACTGGTGTTGCAAGTGTCCATGAGCGGCGGCAATTGCTTACCATCAGGTGATTCGCTTGCTCGTCTGCTACCTATCACATAAAAAAAAAAAACTCGCCCGAAAAATACTCGCTCGCGAATTTTAAGATTTTTTGGCTTGTCACTGTTCTGTGCTGAGTTTTGTCGAGTAAGTGTCATAAAGTAAAGTATCAGCCCATACTGTAACTGTGGGAGAGCCACGCTTCGGCATGAATAGGCCGGCTCGACCGGAGTGATACCACTGCCTCACAGAAAACCGGCGTGAAGCAGCCCCTGTGCTGTGTTTCGCCGAGTGAGTCCACCGGAGGCCCACCCGGGGGGAAGGGGATAAACGGTTGGCAGCGCACTTGTAACTCCACTGGTGCAGGTGTCTATGAGCGGCGGCAATTGCTTACCATCAGGTGATCCGCCTGCTCGTCTGCTACCTATCACATAAAAAAAAATACTATCCTGTCCCACTGCAGGGCAAAGGCCTCCATCATAGAAATAAAGTTATCACTACTATGAAGGATTAGGCTTAATCACTACGCATATGCCTAATGCGGTGCGGTGATCACAAACCCGAGCTGTTCGAAAAACTTCGAAACATACTTTTGCTCGACACGGGAATCGAACCCGGGACCGGGACGGACGGACGGTTTCATCAAGAAACATTTATGTTATTGCGTATATCGAACCAGCGACCCTTGCGTATCAACTGGCGATCAAACACTGCGCTAAACGGGTCGCCATCTATATAAAGAGATAACTTCCATAGACAACGACAAGGCTTATAGGTAAACCGAAAACACGAAACGCTTGCGCGATGTAATTTAGCACAGCGCCATCTATTGGTTCATTCCGTCAAGCGAAGTGAGGGCGGGCCACTAGTCTTTTATATGTGTTCTTGCATTTATTTTTCTTATCTTAACAAGAACAAACCCTGAATTTAAAATTGCATATCAGACTAAGTCACTATATTCCTTAAAGAGGTACTAAAACGCGTTCCGTTTTAAAACACGTCCATTACTCGGCCGATCACTTAGATATATTAAACAGTACCCTAGGGATGTAATCCGAATTTATGCGAAAAGGAACGTAAATAAACTAAGGCACAGTGGCACAAACGACAGAGAGTCACGCCGAGTGCATGTGCACTTCACCTGTCAATGTGTGCGAGCGCTTACGTGTAATATTTTAACACCTCCGAGAGCGCCCAAGTGCGCGTGCACCCGCGCTGTCATGTGTGCGTGCGCCAAGCGACCTATGTAGGCTGTTACTGTACTGTTCTACATGTGGCCTATAACACCGCGCCGCGTCGCATACTGCGGGCGCCAGAGTGCCCGAGTGCGCGTGCACCCGCGCTGTCAATGTGTGCGTGCGCCAAGCGACCTATGTAGGCTGTTACTGTACTGTTCTACATGTGGCCTATAACACCGCGCCGCGTCGCATACTGCGGGCGCCAGAGTGCCCGAGTGCGCGTGCACCCGCGCTGTCAATGTGTGCGTGCGCCAAGCGACCTATGTAGGCTGTTACTGTACTGTTCTACATGTGGCCTATAACATCGCGCCGCGTCGCATACTGCGGGCGCCAGAGTGCCCGAGTGCGCGTGCACCCGCGCTGTCAATGTGTGCGTGCGCCAAGCGACCTATGTAGGCTGTTACTGTACTGTTCTACATGTGGCCTATAACACCGCGCCGCGTCGCATACTGCGGGCGCCAGAGTACTTTCTTTACTGTTATTTTATTTGAACTGTATGTTAGGGGAGAGGCGTGAATGAGACGGACACATTTAGTATTTATAGTTTAGTCAAAATAAGGGGACCGCAGTGTCGTTATGTCCAGTTGCTATGACAAGTTATGTGAAGGATATAACTCTTTGGGTCTCTGAGAGAGGGTTGATGTACTTCCTCCCCTACTTGAACGAAATAGTTTCGGAAACTATATTCCTTAGGGTTTTTGAACTGTGGATAAGTTATATTGTGACAAAAAAGATCCTCATTTAAAGTCTCTTATTTAATTACATACTTACAGATTTTATCATCAAGACGATTTTCAAGACGAACGGATTCACTTACCTGAAACAAATAATATTTTTATAAATATATTTTGTACAATAAATTCGTGAAAATAAATGGAACAAATGGTCAAAATGTTAGTATACCACCTGTCGCTTGACAATTGTCATTCTACCATATGCCACTGACAATTGTCATAGTGGTAAAATAGGGGGTAACAAGGCCTCTGTAGTGTAGTGAAATTGACAAGAGAGCAGTGTATATTTGTTCTATGGAAAAAAAAATCAAAAACATTCACACTCGCAAGGGATGTTCCGACTTTTGCCGAAAAATTTGTTACTAAATTATAAAGGGCCTAGCTTTTGCCCGCAGCTTCGCTCGCGTTAAATTCGGGGTAGCACAGAGGGGCAAAAAGTAGCCTATGTTACTCTCCATCCCTTCAACTATCTCCACTTAAAAAATCACGTCAATTCGTCGCTCCGTTTTGCCGTGAAAGAAAGACAAACATACAGACAGACACACTTTCCCATTTATAGTATTGTTATGGATACTGATTTGTCAACTTAATAAAGGTATTGTCTGTTAGTTCACATTATAATGGTGTTTGTGTTTGTTATGTTACATGTCGTGTTTATCAAATGAATAAATCTTTTATCTTTATCTTTTAACACCCTTCGTTTTTTGGTATGTTTCGGGGATTAAAATGATAAATGACACGCGACTACATCAAAGGGGTTGAGGGGTAAATTATTTATCTTGAATTTTTATCAATTTAATTTTACAAAGTCTAATAAATGGATAATGTTTGTTTTAACTTCGATAGCGCAGTTCGTCATAAGCTCTTGACAACGGCAATGCCTGCAATAAACTTTAATCCTATGCTATTATAAAGGCAAAGTTGTATGGATGTATGGATGTTTGTTACTCTTTCACGTAAAAACTACTGAATGGATTTGAATGAAACTTTACCACATATAGCTTATACATCAGAATAACACATAGGCTACAATTTATAACAATATATTGTGTGGATTGTCCAAATATGACGGTAGTGTCAAATTAACTCCACGCGTACGAGTCGCGGGCGGCCGCTAGTAATACAATAAATTCACAGAACATCTCATACATTGACCTGACTCCGTGCTAAGTGGTTTAAGCACTTGTGTTACAGATATCAGACAACAGAGGAATGCCAAGTTATAAATGTTAAAAATCAGAGATCTTTATTTGCTCAAAAACATGGTTTTGGTGTCAAATACAATTGAATTGGAACAATCATGCTAAAGTAAAAAAGTAATACTTGATTTTAATTAATTGAGACAACATCACATACATTATCCTGGTCACAAACTAAGGTTTTCCCTTGTGCTATGGAAACCAGAAACAACGAAGGTATCACAAACACCCAGACCCAACACAAATATCTGTTTCATCAACAAACATTTGTGTCGGTGCGGGAATCGAACCCGCGACACTTACGTCTCAACCGGCGCTCAAACCATTGCGCTAAACGGGTCGTCAATAATGTTAACTGTTTCTTTCAGTACATAAACAACCACGTATAACTTGACTCGGACTGAGAATAGATAAGTATTTTTTACTAGATGCGACAAACGAGCAAGCGAGTCACCTGTTGGTAAGTAATCTCCGCCGCTCATGAACATCTGCGAGGTAAGAGGGGTCGCTGATGTTTTGAACAAAATTTAATCATGACATTAACTGTTTTATGATATCTGTAACGCAAGTGTTTAAGCTACTTAGTACGGAGTCAGGTCAATGTTTTTTATGTGATAGGTGGCAGACGAGCAGACAGATCACCTGATGGTAAGCGATGGCTGCCACCCATAGACACCTGCAACACCAGTAGAGTCGCAAGTGCGCTTCCAACCGGGCCCTTCCAAGCGGGAAAGGGGTTATACCTTTCCCCTCATTGGGTCTCCGGTACCCTCATTCACTCGACGAAACACAGCGCAAGGCCGGTCTTCTGTGAGGCCCTGGTAGCACTCCAGTCGAGCCGGCCCATTCATGCCGAAGCGTGGCTCTCCCTCGGTAATGTATGAGATGTTGTGTGAATTTTTACCATGAACTTAAAAAACAACTCGATGGGTGTAACAACAAACAAAAAGAGTTAACACTAGTCTATACAAACAAATCCAATACTACCTGGGATTCGAACTCAGGACCCCAAAAACAGCCGTGCTTAAAATTGTAAGTTAACTAGCTACTGCGCTAGCCCGTTAGTCAACATGAATATTTATGAAAAATGTATAAAATTGTTTGTGACATCAAACGCCGCGGTAGTCCAACCAACTATTTTTAACTTTTCAAGTGTTCAGTTCACTTAAATAAAATATATCTGTCAATTTATCTAAGCTATCCTTAACTTGTTATTCCCAAAACGCAGTCCGAAGTTATTTTTTCCCCTCCAATAACTATAAAACGCTCTTGTCTAGACAAGCGTGTTAAAGATGCAAAAGTGTTGATATGTTCTGCCGCAGGGGGCCACTGCACACAGTGAACCAACGAAGCACAGTACATTAACTTACAGTCATCGCACGCACACATTGACAGCGCGGGTGCACGCGCACTCGGGCACTCTGGCGCCCGCAGTATGCGACGCAGCGCGGTGTTATAGGCCACATGTAGAACAGTACAGTAACAGCCTACATAGGTCGCTTGGCGCACGCACACATTGACAGCGCGGGTGCACGCGCACTCGGGCACTCTGGCGCCCGCAGTATGCGACGCGGCGCGGTGTTATAGGCCACATGTAGAACAGTACAGTAACAGCCTACATAGGTCGCTTGGCGCACGCACACATTGACAGCGCGGGTGCACGCGCACTCGGGCACTCTGGCGCCCGCAGTATGCGACGCGGCGCGGTGTTATAGGCCACATGTAGAACAGTACAGTAACAGCCTACATAGGTCGCTTGGCGCACGCACACATTGACAGCGCGAGTGCACGCGCACTCGGGCACTCTAGCGCTCGCAGTACGCGTTATATTAGGCTTTAAGGTTCAGAATCGATCGTGTCATGTCCGTATAAGAGGTGACCTGAATTCTGTAAGACACAAGAGATCTAGATTCGTAATTTGTCGAAGCGATGCCGATAGTAGATGGTAGTTTGTCTCTGTCACTCGTCGTGATTGAAGACGCACCAAAGCGCAGTTTGCATTTGTCAAAGCCCTATCGCTTGATGGCAGAATTTCCCACTAGTTTCACAAGAGTGGAACCTTATTAAGTTTTAGTGATAGTGTCAGTACAGTATACCACACATCAAAGTAAACAAAGCTGTCAAATTTCTTCAATGTATCTCTCTGTTAAACAAATTAAGTAGAATATCATTGAGGAAATCTGATTGGTTGTGATAACCTGAAGAGTGATAATACCGATTTCAATATGGGAGAGCCTTTCTTCATATATCTATAGCGGTAACTTTTAATCACAACGCTGTTGGAATCACTGTTTCAAACGCATTCAGTTATAGAATTGTGTGTCTAAAGATTAAATCATTTGTTTATGTGGTAAGTGGCAGACGAGCAGACGGATCACTGATGGTAAGCGATTGCTGCCGCCCATAGACACCTGCAACACCAGTATGATCACAAGTCCGCTGCCAACCTTTAACCCCCTTTCCCCCAATTGGGTTTCCGGCGTCCTCAGTCACTTGACGAAACAGCGCAGGCGCTGATTTACGCCAGTCTTACGGTATCACTCCGGTTAGCAGGCCCATTCACGCATTTCACGCCGAAGCGTGGCTCTCCCACGGTAATCGATGGTCCAACCTCAAAAAGCTTTAAGTACTCCTCAACTTTAAGCTTAAAAACCTCAAACCGAAAACTTATTTAACCAAGCTTTCAGTATAAATCATAACGCGAATGCAACAGAACATCCGACCCTAATCCCGGACTTAGCGGATCCCGGATCCCGTATCCCGCGGGATTACCCGGGATCTGGTTATCTTTGGGAACAAATTGGTGGTGGATACTCGGTGTTTATCTATGACCTTCTGTATAGTTTTAGTTTTTGACTTTGAAGGCATTGGTAGATACTAAACTAACACAGAATTCGAACTATTTGGTCAATCGTTAAAGTCAAATGAAACTGTGAGGGTATTGGAAGGCCCAATCCGCGGGGAAGGGCCTCAATCCTGGACAGGGTTGCCATGCAATGGTAGGATTGGCGGAGTGTCTAAATGAGACATGGGATTCGTTAAAACTGTCTTTAATTACGTGCTATTGAACTTATATACTTTTTTTTTCCAGGGGAAACCATCATGGCCTTCACCTTGCCACATGTGGGGGACAAGGTGGTGTGTGGGACTCTAACCCTAACCAAAACCCCTGGGGTGTCCATCTCAGCGCAATCGCGATCGGATACCCCACAGCCGGGACTGGACCGTACCGCAAATCGCGCTCGTCCCTCGCGGAGTCGTGATACTGAGCAAGCCACTCCCCAGTAGTGGCATGCTCACGTACTCCGAAGCCCGTTTCGTCGCCTCTTACGACAGGCCGGGAATACCTTGGCAGTATTCTTAACGCCCCTAGCCACAGGGCACATTGAACTTATGTACTAGCCTTACTGTAGAGCGAGGTGCGTAACACAAAAAGTTGGAAGCAGATTAGTGGGTGGGTATCAATGATTCATTGAATCATGAAGAAAGAACGCCGAAATCGAAGAGCTTGTGGCCGAACCAAACATGGGCGAGACAAAGTCAGCAAGGCTGCGCTGGCTCGGTCACTGGAGAGAATGGAGTCGGATCGTGCTGCCAAGCGAGCTTACCTAGGTCGATATACCGGGAAGCGCCCAGTGGGCGCACCAGACATCGCTGGATGGACCAGTACAAGAAGGATCTTGGTCACCTTCAAAGGCCGGATTGGCAAGAGGTGGCTGAGAATAGAGCGGAGTGGCGAATTCTCGTGTCGGAGGCCAAGATCCACTTCGGGTCGCTGAGCCAGCGTAGTAAGTAAGTAATGATTCATTATGTTAAGATTGAGAAACAGTACTTATTAGAAAAGAAATAATTATTTTGAGCAGTCAAAAAATTTTAAATGATCAGCAAAATAAGTAACTGGACAGCAAATGTTTCGCAGCCGTGGCAGGCCTCCCACCAGGTGGACCGACGATCTGGTGAAGGTCGCGGGAGTCCATTGGATGCGGGTGGCACAGGACCGATCTGTGTGTGGAACTTTGGGGAAGGCCTATGTCCAGCAGTGGACGTCTATTGGCCGAAATGATAAGCAAATGTTTATTACTGATTAAGTAACTGCATACATTGCCTAGTCATTGCATAACTTGCCTGACCTATTCACACTGCCGGTAACGTACGTAGTTAACTATTCTCTCTAAAACCATTATAAAGAGAAAACAAAGCGCGAATACAAAGTGGAAAAAGAGAAAAGATCTAAAACCCAATTGTGCTTTCATTACATTTGGCACTAATGTTGAATAGTAAAGCGAAACAACATCATACAATCTCTGAACAGGGCTGCGGAGACACTTAGTTATGCTGAAACTAAACGTAAAACTACAAAAAAACGGACGTCAATTAACTTAAATTGACACTTAAGAATAAATATTGACGCGGTGTTATAGGCCACATGTAGAACAGTATAGTAACAGCCTACATAGGTCGCTTGGCGCACGCACACATTGACAGCTGCGGGTGCACGCGCACTCGGGCACTCTGGCGCCCGCAGTATGCGACGCGGCGCGGTGTTATAGGCCACATGTAGAACAGTACAGTAACAGCCTACATAGGTCGCTTGGCGCACGCACACATTGACAGCGCGGGTGCACGCGCACTCGGGCACTCTGGCGCCCGCAGTATGCGACGCGGCGCGGTGTTATAGGCCACATGTAGAACAGTACAGTAACAGCCTACATAGGTCGCTTGGCGCACGCACACATTGACAGCGCGGGTGCACGCGCACTCGGGCACTCTGGCGCCCGCAGTATGCGACGCGGCGCGGTGTTATAGGCCACATGTAGAACAGTACAGTAACAGCCTACATAGGTCGCTTGGCGCACGCACACATTGACAGCGCGGGTGCACGCGCACTCGGGCACTCTGGCGCCCGCAGTATGCGACGCGGCGCGGTGTTATAGGCCACATGTAGAACAGTACAGTAACAGCCTACATAGGTCGCTTGGCGCACGCACACATTGACAGCGCGGGTGCACGCGCACTCGGGCACTCTGGCGCCCGCAGTATGCGACGCGGCGCGGTGTTATAGGCCACATGTAGAACAGTACAGTAACAGCCTACATAGGTCGCTGGCGCACGCACACATTGACAGCGCGGGTGCACGCGCACTCGGGCACTCTGGCGCCCGCAGTATGCGACGCGGCGCGGTGTTATAGGCCACATGTAGAACAGTACAGTAACAGCCTACATAGGTCGCTTGGCGCACGCACACATTGACAGCGCGGGTGCACGCGCACTCGGGTGCCCGCGTGTTATTGGTAAAATTTAATATTCATTATTTTATTCTTAGTGACCTTTTGCTCTTGAGCTGTTTATTAAAATACGTAAACCAAAAGATCCTCTAAATAGCTTTCGTGACTTTGAAAACAAAGACAATAAAATTAAGTTTTTTCTTTGTTCTTTGTAGCTTATAATTATTTCATAAGACTTAAACTTCTAGAAGTCTTAAAACAATGTACTAAAATTATGGATTTGGAAGATTAGGGTTGATACTAAAATGTTTAATGGCTAGCCCTACTTTTTTCACGCCTCGGCATGAATGGGCTGGCTCGACTAGAGTGATACCACGGCCTCACAGAATACCGGCGTGAAGCAGTGCCTGTAGAACAGCCGTGTTTCGTTGAGTGAGTGTGGGTACCGGATACCCAATTGTGAGGAAAGGGGATTAATGGTTTGCAGCGCACTTGTAACACCACTGGTGTTGCTTAACACCAGGTGATCCGTCTGCTCGTCTGCCACCTATCACATAAAAAACGCTATCATTCATTCACCTCACCCACTGATCTACCAACACTCCCGTAACTTCGTAACGTATTTGAAAAAACTACCAAAACGATCCAAGATGGCGCCGTCAATTCCAAATTGTTTTGCCAGCCCTACTCCCTAAGGACGGCGGTAGTCAACATTGCGCCCCATCTCATGTATTACGCTCAAATAATTGTAGGGTGCACAACTGTGGGGTTTACTAGCGCCACAGTTAAGGAGAGAACAGTGAGGTACACATACCTCAGCTGCACACAGCTGAGTTCTTTTAGACTCCGAGCAGACTTCTTCGTTTCTCGAAGACTAATTGTTCGTGTCGAAATATTACAGGGTGTCTCAGTGAACATTTACATACCTTTAACCACGTTTTCTACCAACCATAATCTGAACAACATTTTCAGAATCAGAATAGTTTATTTCTTTAAAACATGGTGATACAGAAATGGTGTTAGGGTAAATACAATGGTCAGCATATTTTGCTCTGTCTTTTGGAAATTCGAGTAGAAAGGTTCGGTCACGTGACTTGAACATTTGTATGGGGAGTCGAAAAAAATTTCGACGAATTTTGTGATGTGTTAGACAAAAGAATGTAAAATGAAGTAAAAATTACTTACCCGCTTGGGGGTCATCCCACAAATTACGTCACACGTTCAGTGGGGAGGGAGGGGGTCGGCGAGTGTGAGAAGGGGGAGGGAGGAGTTTGTGACGTCACATTTTTAATTCAAACAAATAAATGTTTCTTGTTTGGTTAATGTCTTGAAATGTCATAAAACATCGTGTGACATAATTTATGGATGGCCCCTTGCTTGTTTGTCGCTTCGTAGAATATAACAAATAGATATTCTTTATTGCACAGAAATAGAATACACGAGTGAAACAAAAGCTATAGACAGTACAATAAGGCGGTCTTATCGCTTGTAGCGATTTCTTCCAGACAACCTTTAGGTAGAGGAGAGAAAACAGCGTGTTGGCAATGGGGTTATTTGTTGTTTTGTTTTGTTCTAGATGGTGTAAAAACTCAATTACTAATAAAATCCAGAAGAGCTAATCTCGTCACACCGGTCAATTTAATTTTTAACAACGTGTCTCTTTAATCACTCGACGTTGGCAGAGTTAAATGTGCTCGTTATAACACGATAGCAGCCATTAGAAAATGAAATAATCTTTACTAAGTTAGGTCCATACATAACACTTATGAATGTCAAAACATAATATAATCTGCCACTGGTTCGGAACGTCGATTTCTACTGAGAAGACACCAGCAAGAATCTCAGTAGTTACTCTTTTCAAATAGTAATAAGTTATAGAGTTTCATTTGAGCAAAATAACTTACAATAATCAAAGGATTTACAAACAAAAACTAATCAGCCTCGATCAGTTATATTACCCTACTATTGTAACATCTTATCACATTATGGTTTTCAATAAACGATTGAGTCTGCCTCACTCTCTCCTTACTATACTGTACCACACATCGCACTAGTGATGTTCTTTAATAGCCTGCGTGTCCGAGACGCGTTCCGGAACGGACGGCGTCACGCGATCCCGCGGGGAGCATAGATGTCATCTCATTATTGTCACACCTGCTCTTTTGTGGTAACAGTCGGTAATAGCATTCGAATGGCAATTTTGAGTGTAATAGGTGATTCTTGATTGTGTCTACGTCACGCAGATGTTGAATCCTTTGGGGTTAGTCATTTATATGGGCGACGGTAATCTATAGATACTTATACTCCAAAACTGGAATTCAAGACCAAAAAATCTACGACAGATACGTCACTGACAAATCTGTTAATGTAAAAGTATCAGCCTATATACTGTCCCACTGCAGGGCAAAGGCCTTCATCATAGAAATCAAGTCATCGCTACTATGATGGGATTAGGCTTAATCACCGCGCTTGCCTAATGCGGTGCGGTGATCACAAACCCGAGCTATGTTCGAAAAATTCGAAACATACTTTTGCTCGACCCGGGAATCGAACCCGGGACCCCGAGATCACGGCCCGGTACTTAAACCACTAGACCAACGGGGCGTTACTAATATAACATACTAAGGATTTGTTTTTGATAAGTACAGGAAGGCAAACAAGCAAGCGGCTCACCCAATGGTAAGTGATCACCGCCACCCATCAGCTATACCAGAAGGAATGACACCAGTGGGGGACACGACTGACGAGAGATCAGGCCCAGTATCGCAGGTAATCGCTAACCATCAGGTGATCAGTCTGCTCGTTTGCCACAGGTCACAAAACATATCTGTTCTTTTGTATGGTTAATAGCACTCGAATGACAATTTTGTGTGTAATAGTTCCACTCAACAACAGTTCCACCCACATCCTTAGATGCTTGGCAATCTTCAACTGTGCGTTTCTTAAGAAACTTTCTGCCTCGAACTACAAAACTATGGAATGAACTGTCACCAGCGGTATTTCCGAACTGATACGACCTACAAACCTTCAAAAAGCGAGCGTATTCCTTCTTAAAAGGTCGGCAGCGCATTTGCGACTCCTCTGGTGTTACGGGTGTCCATGGGCGGCGGTAATCACTTACCATCAGGTGATCCGTCTGTTCGTCTGCCCCCTATCTCATAAAAAAAAATAGGTGATTCTTAAATTATGTATTTATAAAAAACTTCTTTTGTGCAAAAGTGACTTACGTCATTGTATGGAGTCGAAAAAATGCACTGAGTCGAAAAAGGAATGGTTAGTGTCTCAATTCGTATATTTTTTGTTCTAGTTTAGATACGACTATATTCTCGTCGCAGTCGCAAGTAGTAAACGCGACGCCCGGTACAAGTCGTAAATAATAATGTATTCCTGTTTCCTATATTTTTATGGGTCGCCGCAAAGTAATACTTGTAAGTGACCGAAGAGGAGCGTTAGCAGAAAAACATACGATGTCTATCTATATTAATAATTTTAGTTTTGTTATAGCAATTCTTTGCAATTTATTCTTAAGTAAATAATGCACTTTTTTTATCTATATATTGTTTTAAATAAATAAATAAATAAAAATGTCCTCCGAACATTACATATGACTTACAATCTAATGAAATCTTATGCTAGTTAGTAACGGAACATTTATACTGTTTGGGAGGACTGGAGCCTAATGTAGGAAAATCCTGTATTTCAGGACTCCAGGTACTCCCGCCCGGACTAAGAGATACTATTTCTAATAATTAAGATTAAGTGAACTTATATATAGTTTAACACTAGTGATAAATAGTAAGCTAATGATGTAGGTTTGTTTGTAGGTATATCCTTCCAAACTAATATTATAAATGCGAAAGTAACTCTGTATGTCTGTCTGTCTGTCACTCTATCACGCCAAAACTACTGAACGGATTTGAATGAAATTTGGTAGGTATACAAATGATCTAGACCCTGAGAAAGAACATAGGCTATTTTTTATTGCGAAAAAAGGGTTGTAAGGGATTAAGGGGGGGTTGTGAATATTATTTAACAATTAAAGTGCTACCCAAAGATACTAATTTAACGCGGACGAAGTCAGGGAAGAAGTTATGTTTTCATAGCTAGATTTTTTAAAATGCATACTTCATAATCCTCACAATGAATATAAATCTGTTTAACTGAGGGAGAGCCACGCTTCGGTATGAATGGGCTGGCTCGACCGGAGTGATACCACTGCCTCACAGAAAACCGGCGTGAAGCAGCCCCTGTGCTGTGTTGCGCCGAGTGAGTGAGGGTACCGGAGGCCCACCCGGGGGGAAGGGGATAAAAGGTTGGCAGCGCACTTGTAACTCCACTGGTGTTGCAAGTGTCCACTCCACTGGTGTTGCAAGTGTCCATGGGCGGCGGTAATTGCTTACCATCAGGTGATCCGCCTGCTCGCCTGCTACCTATCACATAAAAAAAAAAATTGGCGGCGCTAGTATCGTCGTCTTAATCAAGCGTGGTGGTTAAGCCTAATCCCATCATAGTAGCGATGACTTCATTTCTTATGCCTTTGCCCTGCAGTGGGGCAATATATAGGCAGATTTTTTTGCTGACTTTACCAGTACAGGCGACACACGGGAGCGTCTCTTTGCCTAGACGTGTGTTTGAGTAATAGCTTAGGACGAGGAACGTTGCGGGGCGTGTATAGCGATGTACAGGAGGCCAATTCTCGATTTTCGCCTTCTATGTCGAGTCGACTTCATGGAACGCATAGACCAATAAAGAACAAGATAAGGAATGTCGACTGTAATCTGTGTTTTCCTATTGGTTGTGCGTTCCATGAAGTCGATTCGACATAGAAGGCGAAAACCGAGAATTGGCCTCCTGGTATTCTGCGATATACTCGTGAAATAAATAGTTAGAAGCCATTGCTACGATTCGAACCTGTAAGTTAAGACCATTGTAAGGATAACCAACTAATATTATAAATGCGAAAGTAACTCTGTCTGTCTGTTACTCTTTCACGCCAAAACTACTGAACGGATTTGAATGGAATTTGGTTAACAGATGGTCTAGACTAGTGGTTCTTAACCTTTAAGTCATGAGGGACCATTTTACCAAAATTCTGTCGTGTCAGGGACCACACACTTCGGACATGCGTCGCGCGTTTGCGTTGTGTTGACTCGACTCATCACGTCACGTCAGTTGCTTATTACGATGTCTTCGCGGACCACTTGGAATGCCTCCAGGGACCACCAGTGGTCCGCGGACCACAGGTTAAGAACCACTGTCTAGACCCTGAGAAAGGACATAGGCTACTTTTTATTGTGAAAAGAAGATTGAAAGATCTTATATTGGATGTTTCAAATAGACTTCAGTCTAACACTATCTAGCGGATTATTCACACGTGATATCCCCCATTGGATAAAGTTTGGACAATCGTTGGTGGCAGATGTTTCGGCATGCCAAGTCATGCCATTGAGGTGGTGACTGGGGTTATACATGGGGTTAAATGGGATAATTGGCAATGACAAATTGTATGGCATTTTTTTCAGGTTTTGGGGTACAATATTGCTAACTAGCCGTACTGATGATTTTATTTCTTTGAGGGACTTGATTTTTAAAATGTGATAGGTGGCAGACGAGCAGACGGATCACCAGATGGTAAGCGATTGTCACCGCCATAGACTTGTGACTCTACTGGTGTTACATGTGTCTATGGGCGGCGGCCATCGCTTACCATCAGGTGATCCGTCTGCTCGTCTGCCATTTACATAAAAAAAGACACGTACAACACCAGGAGAGTTTAACTCCGACGCTTAACAATTTTCCTCCCCATAGGCGGTGACTACTTACCATCAGGTGACCCGCTCGCTCGTTTGTCGTCTCCAACATAAAAAATAACTATGTTTAAACAACGTATAAGTCATACAGTACCTAAGTACGTGTGTCGTAAAAACGGAAAGCGCCATATCTCACGGGCAATGCGCAAAAAAACACAAAACGCATCACTATTAAACGCAAAAGTGATGTCAATAACGTCGATAAAAACATCGATAATTTTTACATAGTGGCTCAGTATGTAGACCAGTAGACTTACCATGAGTTTGAAATACTATCCTCGCTATCGAAAACTATCGCTTTGACTCTTTCATTGTGATGCATTTGAAAGAGACAGAGCAATAGTTTACGTTATGTCAGTTTTAGATGTTAACTCATGGTAGCGCTACAGTAGACCGCCGATATTGTATTTGTAAATTACGTTAAAAGCAAATAATTCTGTAATATTTTGTGCAATAAAGAGTATCTATGTATCTATCTATGTTGGCTCACCTCAGCCTGATGATAAGCAAAGAGGAGAGCCCACGTTGCAGTTACAACGGACGCGACGGCATGGCATCACATCCGTTGGCACTGCCATACTGGCCCGCGAGATGCTTCTTCACGCTTCGTTTGAAGGAGTCCATACCGGACAGAGGAAACACATGGGATGACAACGAGTTCCATCGTTTAATGGTGCGGCAGATCATGAGCTGCTAAACTTTTTAGTCCGAGATATGTTTTCCACCGTAAAACGGTGACAGCGTTGCCCAGCACGTAGAATATTGATTTAACGATATTTTATCAATTGTTACTGATACATACTACTTGCTGGCTGATTCCGAAAGTAACAGCCTCTTTAACCTGTAGGTCAAATAATCCAACAATATCGATGTAAGTTAGAGCAAACCAAAAATTGGAAAGTTTATATTTTTTTAAATCCTCTTCTACACTGTACCGAGCACACGTTTTTTAGATTTTTAAATTAAATTTTTTCTGCATACTTTTTTATAAATTTACAATAAAAATCTACAGATAATGTTTGAAAATTGGGAATCACTATAATAGAACTTATATGCAGATTATTATTGAAATTATCTGCAAAAAAAAAGTTTGCTTTTTGCACTCTTATTGAAAAAAGAAAACGGCTAATCTGCATATAATATAATATTTAAAAATCTGGGAAACCATTGACAGGTATTAAAATATTTTTAATATTTAATATTAGTACCTAATCATAATTTTTGAGTAAACATTTCTATCGATACTTTTTCACTATTTATTCGCATCCCTCGACCCGGACGTTTTGCGAGTTCCCTGATTTACAACAGTCACCGCGACACGCTTTGATGTTTGCCGACTGATTTATTTCATGGTTTCCCTTTACTACCGCTGCATGGCGGGGAGATAAAATTAAAAATTCAGCTCCTGAAAAAAGGTTTTAACGAATAAGTCAATATAAACCTGAAAAAATATGCTTCGGCATAAATATAATAATAAATTCACACAACATCTCATACATTGACCTGACTCCGTACGAAGTAGCTTAAGCACTTGTGTTATAGATATCAGACATTAAAGGATCACCAATATAATACTTAAATACACTATAGTAAAAAAATCTATGAGGTGCACGCTCGGATTTGAACCACTAGTTCCCGTATGCAAGGCACGTTTTTATCCACTCACTACCATCGCTCCTAAAAGTGCTAAAAGATATACTGTCTGGGCCTTACGACGTTAATCGTAACTGATATTAAAATTGCGAAAGTAACTGTCTCAGTGTCTGTCTGTCTGTTACTCTTTCACGCCAAAACTACTGAATGGATTTGAATGAAACTTTACCACAATATAGCTTATACATCAGAATAACACATAGGCTAAAATTTTTAGGTTTCTACGAACCTGAAGTCCACGCGAACGAAGTCGCGGGCGGCTAGTACTAGATAAAACTGCAATTTACTTTGGGAGAGCCACGCTTCGGCATGAATGGGCTGGCTCGACCGGAGTGATACCACTGCCTCACATAAAACCGGCGTGAAGCAGCCCCTGTGCTGTGTTTCGCCGAGTGAGTGAGGGTACCGGGCCCACTTGGGGGGGAAGGGGATAAAAGGTTGGCAGCGCACTTGTAACTCCACAGGTGTTGCAAGTGTCCATGGGCGGCGGCAATTGCTTACCATCAGGTGACCCCCTGCTCGCCAGCTACCTATCACAAAAAAAAAAAACGCAATATGCAACATGTAATAACTCAATCCCACAATTAACCAATCACATTAGAATAACAAATGGCTAGAGGAGTAACAACGCGAGCTCAATCGCATTCGATCAGTCAGATGACTTGCATACAAGCGACGTGCATATGCTGCTGAGAGTACGCACTGGGCGCGGAGAAGCTGCGATAATTTTTTGCGTCTCCCTTATACTATAAAGTATAAAAAACCGGCCAAGAGCGTGTCGGACACGCACATGAAAGGGTTCCGTGGCCAGAAGACCTTATATTTTCATAGTTTTGGTAGGTAGTTATTTCAATATATTACCATTTAGTTAGGGCACTGCACGTCATAAGTTGGTCGAGTTGTATTAAAAAAACTATGTATGATACAGATTCCGCTATAGTTTTAGTTGAAAGTACTTACTTGGAGGTATACAACATATTTTTTCAGAATTATTGTAATAGTATTTCCAAAGTTAAGGGGAGGGGGGTTCAACTTTTCGCTCTATGGGAGAGGGGGTGAAAAATTATTATTTTTCGATAATTTTAATCCTACTACTATTATAAAGGCGAAAGTTTGTATGGATGTATGGATGTTTGTTACTCTTTCACGTAAAAACTACTGAATGGATTTGAATGAAACTTTACCACAATATAGCTTATACATCAGAATAACACATAGGCTAAAATTTTTTAGGTTTCTACGAACCTGAAGTCCACGCGAACGAAGTCGCGGGCAAAAGCTAGTTTTTAATATTAAGGAGGAAACACAAACCAGACACTAAACAAACACAAGTGTTCATCACACGTATGTTTGTCCACGACCAAGGCGTATGAGCCAAGGTCCTACTAAATACGCCATTAGAACCGTCTACTTCTAACATTGAACTTGGCTCCCATTTACCAGCGCCGTTCCTCCAACCCAGTGCGTAGCGTGTCTTTTAAAACCAAAGTTAAGTAGCTGGGGTCAATACCGCTAGTCACATACTAACAATATGTGGTGCGGATTCGATTACGCTATTTTGGGGTGACCGTTACTAAAGCTTATTTTGATTTTTGGGGTTCCTTAGTAAATTAGGCACCCTTTTGAAGTGTTATTATGCTGTTATTTATGATTGTGTTATTATGAAGGGCATAAAAACTTTTCTATCACGTTTTGAAATGGGACTAAAAAAAAATTCGCACATCTCATTACATTGACTTGACTCCGTACTAAGTAGCTTAAGCACTTGTGTTACAGGTATCAGACAACAGATGAGACACAAATTTAATACTTAATACATATTTACACCTAGATACTAAACCAACAAGAGTTCATCGCACGAATAACGCGTCGCGGGTTCGATTCCCGCACCAACACAAATGTTTGTTGATGAAACAGATATTTGTGATGGGTCTGGGTGTTTGTGATTCCTTCGTTGTTTCTGGTTTCCATAGCACAAGGGAAAACTTTCGTTTGGAACTAGGACAAGATGTTGTCTTAATTTAAAATGTATTTTTATTTATAAACTTGGCCCTACTTTTTCTTCATCAACTTAAGTCTTCCGATTTCAATTCCTTTAGTTTATTACGCGCTTGTATTCATTAATCTCTAGTTCCCCGGTAGAGATTACTCCGCGTGCTAAGTGCGCGTCCAATATGTCGCACACCCCTGTATTTTTGTCCTTGGGTTGAATAGGGTTGTCAACCATGAATAAACAATTAAATAAATAACATTATGTTGTTAAACTAATTGAAAATAGTGGGAGGGCCACACTTCCACATGAATGGACCGGCTCGACCGGAATTATACCATGGCCTCACAAAGAATAGGCGTCAAGCAGCGCCTGCGCTGTTTCGTTGAGTGAGGGAACCGGAGGACCAAGTGGGTTAAAGGTTTGCCGCGCACTTGTCACTCTACTGTTGTTGCTAGATAGCAACATATATATATATATATAGGCGGCGGCAACCGCTTACCATCAAGTGATTCGTCTGCTCGTCTGCCACCAATCACATAAAAAAAGTTAACTTATTATACAGGGTGTATCTGTGAACATTTAAATCCCTTTAACTAGGTGTTCTACCAACCATTCTGAACAACATTTGTTCTATGACTTTTGAAAATTCGCATAAATTTTTTTCATCTTTCCATACAAGGTCAGTCACGTGACTTGGTCATTTTGTATGGGGAGTAGAAAATTTTTTCGAAGAATTTGGAAAAGTTGTTGAACAAATGTTGTTCAGAATGGTTGATAGAACACGTGGTAAAATGGATGTAAATGTTCACAGATACATCCTGTATATATAAAAAATATAAAAATATGTTGCCTTTTACTGGCACTTACTCAATTCCTTCCAATCACCATTAAGATTCAAGATAGTTACCTGAAAAAAAAAGAAGCACTAATTAGAATAAAGTGCAGTGATTTACTAGACTAACATAATAATTATTTAGTTATCACCCTGTACTATGAACACTTGCAACACCAGTGGAGTTACAAGTGCGCTGCAAACCTTTAATAATATTTCTATTTCTGTAACCAACTCTTAAAAAAAGTTGTTAGTTGCCAACCCTGCGGCAGTCCACACCCCCTGGCGTAGTGATTAATGGCGGCGACGGCGAACATTCGGGTTCGATTACCGGCGGTATTATTAACGTACTGCAATAGTTTTATATGAGATATCGCTGGAGACCTATTTTTGAATTGTCGTCTCACTAAAAAATGTGTGACTCGCATGATTTTTGACAACCGCATTTTTGAATCATTCGAAAACGAGCGATTTGCAACGAGTGGTGTAAACCACTCGTTTCCGCTAGGCGAGTGGTCGCATTTACGTCAAATATTAACGAGTTAACACTATAAAGTCCATTTTACGAAAAAAGTCCCCTGGGAGCGGCGCCACTTGTCATACAAATAGGCTTTCTATCTCTTTCCCACTCATTACGTAGACTGCCATGTCATTTTAGTTCATCAAAAATCCGGGGGACTCTTTTCGTGAAAAGGACTATACTTTGACAAGATTGGCGACACACTAAGCGAGTGATTTCAAAAATAGGGAAAATTATGAATCATGCGACTCACGAGACGACGTGACTTGCAAAACGAGTAGTTTTGTTTGGACGAAGCGAAAATTCAAAAATAGGTCTCCTGGTCTTAGGGCTTGTTTCACTATGCTTTTTGTGGTATAAAGGCCAAACGAAGAAACGGAGTTATAGTTAACGAATTCATCCATCATCATCAGCAACCCACACTCGTCCACAGCTGGACATAGGTCTCCCCTAATGCACGCCACCGCTCCCGATGTTCGGCCACTCTCATCCAGCTCACTCCAGCCAGTCATCCCATTTTGTCGCAGGGCGTCCAACACTACGCTTACCGAGTCGCGGTCTCCACTCAAGGACTTAACGGCTCCAACGGTTGTCAGTTCTGTGGCCAATGTGACCAGCCCACTGCCACTTCAGTTTGCTAATTCGGTGGGCTATGTCGGTGACTCTAGTTCTCTGTCGGATTACATCATTTCTGATGCGGTCCTTCAGAGATACTCCAAGCATAGCCCTTTCTATAGCTCTTTGAGCGATTTTGAACTGGTTGGTTAGAAAGACTTCAACCATACAAACGATATTATTATAATTTTAACCAATTTAATCTCAAAAACCGACGACAGCTGTGGTTTAAAATTTCAATGACTCTACTGATTGGTTGTATGATTGATCGTACGTTTTTCAATAGCTATCCATTCAAACATGCACGGCAGTGGCAACGGCCAAGTTCGAAAAAAAAACCGGCTCCGTACAATGAAATTTGGACATGAAATTCCAGAATGTAAATTTTTTACCCGAACTATTTATTTTGTTCTTAATTTGTTACGGAATTGCCTAATTGCAAATTTACTTATTTTTTATGAAATAGATGTTTCGTTTAGTGGATCTAGGTCCGAATAGATCGAGTTCGAAGTACAAATTAATTTATTACACACAGACTACTTAACACTTAATATTGTAAAATTTGGAAGTAACTTAATTATGAGAGAAATGCATTTGAATTGCGTGTAATAAATCCGCTAGATGGCGTACACTGCATATTTCAATAAATCGACTTCCTGCTCTTATCGTCAGCGTGTATTTACTTTGTTTTTTTTTATAGTGGCTCACTTCAGCCTGATGATAAGCAAGAGGAGAGCCCACGTTGCAGTTACAACGGACGCGACGGCATCACATCCGTGGCACTGCCATACTGGCCCGCGAGATGCTTCTTCACGCTTCGTATGAAGGAGTCCAAGAATCAAATAAACTATCTTGGCCTATTTTTAACATTAATATTTATTGGATATTTCATTCTCCACATAAGTGGTTAGGGGAGTAACCATGATTTGACTTTCAAAGGGTCGCGGGTTCGATTTTGCAAAAAAAGGTCGAGTACCTCCTTCATTTGATTGTGTTATTTTTTAATTCGTTTTTGATTGAGTATGACGCGTGGTTAATGTAAAAAAAAGTTTAAAATGTTATTGAGTTTTGTGACTCGGTTGATGTTAGGCGGCGTAAATCGATTACCATCAGAAATTACGTCTGCTTGTCTGCCACCTATCACATAAGAAAATACATCGACTGTCACGAGTCTTTGCGCTTAGTATAATACTGACTTCAACGCCCAATTGGTCTAATAGTGTAAAAAATGGACCATGATCTTGGGGTCCCGGGTTGAGGAAAAGTATGTTTCGATTTTTCCGAACATAGCTCGGGTTTGTGATCACCGCACCGCATTAGGCAAGCGTGGTGATTAAGCCTAATCCCATCATAGTAGCGATGACTTGATTTCTATGATGGAGGCCTTTGCCCTGCAGTGGGACAGTATATAGGTTTATAGTTTTTTATAGTGAATGGTTACTTCTTTACTTAACTAAAAAAAATGTTTTAAGAGTTATTGAATTTTAATAATTTCATATCAGTTATAACTGATATTAATTATTAAAATTCATAACTCAATGTGAGTGCTGATGTTAGTCGGCGTAAATCGATTACCATCAGAAATTACGTCTGCTTGTCTGCCACCTATCACATAAGAAAATACATCGACTGTCACGAGTCTTTGCGCTTAGTATAATACTGACTTCAACGCCCCGTTGGTCTAGTGGTTTAAAAAATGGACCATGATCTTGGGGTCCCGGGTTGAGGAAAAGTATGTTTCGAATTTTCCGAACATAGCTCGGGTTTGTGATCACCGCACCGCATTAGGCAAGCGTGGTGATTAAGCCTAATCCCATCATAGTAGCGATGACTTGATTTCTATGATGGAGGCCTTTGCCCTGCAATGGAACAGTATAGGCAGATACTTTACTTATTAATGTCTTTCGAAACTTAAAATTACCTTAAAAACCTCCCATTTGCCCACCAATTTACAAAAAAGAGAGATAGCAGCAATTTCTACAGAGTTAGAGCGAGACGGCCGCCCCTGACAGCTGCGTAATTAAAACAAAGATGTCTTCCTATTTGTGCGGACCGCTATTTTTCTCATTGAAAAGTTCAAATTGAATTTCATTTATACAAATTAGTTGATTATATCTACAGGGGTTTAGGAAAGAGGGGGATGTTTAAGTAAACGGAACCGTGAAAAATAAGGTGGCAATATCTCTTTTTTGTAAATTGTTGGGCAAATGGGAGGTTTTTAAGGTAATTTTAAGTTTCGAAAGACATTAATAAGTTAAGTATCAGCCTATATACTGTCCCACTGCAGGGCAAAGGCCTCCATCATAGAAATCAAGTCATCGCTACTATGATGAGATTAGGCTTAATCACCACGCTTGCCTAATGCGATTTTAAAAAAATATGATGACTGGCCGGATGGCGTATTTGGTAGAGACCCTGCCTCATACGCCAAAACTCGTGGGTTCGATCCTTACACTGGACAAACATTCGTGTGATGAAAATACTTGTATTTGTTCAGTGTCTGGGTGTAATTAATGTACTTATGTTTTGTTTGTCCAGGGCAGGGATCGAATCCACGACCTTTAGCGCATGAGGCAGGGTCACTACCCAATGCGCTATCAGGCAATTCTCGTGCACTTGACATTGAAATCGAATTTAGAGATTTCATAATATACATTCGCGTCGTCCATACGGCCTCGATGGCGCAGTGGCTAATGTGTTCGCCCGAAGTGCGAAAGTACTATTCCCGGTCAAGTCAATTAAGGAAACTTCTATTCTAATTTTCTAACTTTTCTTGGGTCTAGGTGTTCTGGGTTGACCCCCAGTTAATTATCGTCACCTGGTACTCATAGTACAGGGGTTGCCCATGTTTGAGACCAAGTTGATTGGTGTGATTGTCTGGCGCATTTATTTATTTATAAAAATCTCTTATTTCGAGTTCTATGTCGGGAGCACGAGAATTGCCCCCCATGTACAGGGAAAATTCAACTTTAAAGCAACTCACCTTCCCTTTTATCCACCATTTTGAAAAATAACTTCATCTTATTCATTCCAAACGTCTGAATTGTAAATGTAAAGTAATTATTACAGGAGGGGCGGTAATAAACTGTAATTAATAAATATGACGAGTTTAATAATGTCAGGAGCCATTACTTTCAAAAGCTTTGATGTACAGTCAACAGCAAAAGCTCTATACTCACTATTGGACGGAGTTCGCGTCAGAACTGTATGAATCACTTTGAGGCTATACGGAGTTCGCGTCAGAACTGTATGAATCACTTTGAGGCTATACGGAGTTTGCGTCAAAGCTGTATGAAACACTTTGAGGCTATACGGAGTCCGCGTCAGAGCTGTATGAATCACTTTAAGGCCATACGACGATCACGTCAGAGCTGTAAGAAACACTTTGAGGCTATACGGAGTGTGCGTCAGAACTGTATAAATCACTTTGAGGCTATACAGAGTTTGCGTCAGAACTGTATGAATCACTTTGAGGCTATACGGAGTCCGCGTCAGAGCTGTATGAATCACTTTAAGGCCATACGAAGTTCACGTCAGAGCTGTATGAAACACTTTGAGGCTATACGGAGTTCGCGTCAGAACTGTATGAATCACTTTAAGGCCATACGAAGATCACGGAAACACTTTGAGGCTATACGGAGTTCGCGTCAGAGCTGTATGACACACTTTGAGGCTATACGGAGTTCGTGTCAGAGCTGTATGAAACACTTTGAGGCTATACGGAATTCGCGTCAAAGCTGTATGAATCACTTTGAGGCTATACGGAGTTCGTGTCAGAGCTGTATGAATCACTTTGAGGCTATACGGAGTTCGCGTCAAAGCTGTATGAATCACCTTGAGGCTATACGGAGTTTGCGTTAGAACTGTATGAATCACTTTAAGGCCATACGAAGTTCACGTCAGAGCTGTATGAAACCCTTTGAGGCTATACGGAGTACGCGTCAGAGCTGTATGAATCACTTTAAGGTCATACGAAGTTCACGTCATAGCTGTATGAAACACTATGAGTTACAAAATTCTCCCTACACAATTCTATTCTGTCCCATATCTGTTTCAACTCTCCACATCTGGGGCGTGAACTAATACAGCACATGACTGAGTGCTATGGCAGTACTTACTCTTTAGTCAAGATCTTGCACAATGTAAAAGGTTTGACTAGAAATTTAAAAAAAAAAACTAATATTCGAATATCGCAGATGTAATATTCGAATATTTGGAAGAATTTATTATTCGAATATTCGATTGCAAGCCCTAAACAGTACATATAAATACTCCGTTGTTGATTCAAGTCACATAAATAATGTAAAATGGTAACGGTGTAAAATGATTATCTACGTGACAGGCCCAGCCTAGTGTAGAAATCATGGCAACCTATGCATATGACGCGCTTTTCGCTACAACATTATTTATGTAATTGTGCTAAAGTATTCTAAGCCTTTATTTATTTATCTTTTCATCGATATCTTAACAGTAAAAAACAAAAAGGACATCTTAAAAGGCGTCAAGACATTTCCCTAACACAATCAACTCACCCACCAGATCGCGGACTAGGCGCCATTTTGACATTAGTATTTTGATGGCCGCGTGAATTATTCACAAATTCATAATTCAGAAATGAGGGGAGGGATGTATCTAAATCATCTTTTGTGAAAACACGAGAGGAAAGAGGGAGAGCGCAGAGTTTTGTCAGAGACAAAATAACGTATACTTTTACAAAATTACTGACGCAATTTTACGTATAAAATCTATACTATTTATATAGAGATAAACTCCTTAAGCATCGACAAACCTTATATACAAACCGAAAAGGCGAAACACTTGCGTATTGCAATCGACACCCAGCGCCATCTATTGGCAGGCAGTGGAACTACTGTCCCGAAACTAAGTGAGGGCGGGCCACTAGTCATACAATAAATAATTTTCCACAACATCTCATACATTGACATGACTACGTACTAAGTAGCTTTAGGACTTGTTACAGATATCAGTCAACAGATGAAACAAACATTGTAATACTTAAGTAAATATTGCACTTAAAAAAATCCTCGGAGGGTACAGGTGGGACTCGAACCCACAACCTTCCACAGACCGGGCAGATATGCTATCCACTTTACGCCACCCGAACCCCTTACTAAGCAGACGAATTTCGTAAGTGCTTAACTCGCCATGAGCTGACGATAGTCTCATCAATTATATTACTTAAGAATAAATTGCAAAGAATTGCTATACCAAAAATAAAACTTATGTGTAATACTTGTCGTAAAATAAAATAAATAACAGTGGGAGAGCCACGCTTTGGCATGAATTGACCGACTCTACCGGAGTACACGCCGGATTTCTGTGAGGCAGTGGTATCACTCCGATCGAGCCGGTTCATTGATGCCGAAGCAAGGCTCTCCCACAGTTAGTAGTTATACAGCTACCGATGTTTTGAATAAATTGTATTGTATTTTCGATTGTAATCCATTGTAATTTGTTTCAAATTCCAAAAATGCCAAAGAGCGCTCTCTTGCGAATCGAGCCTTCGTTGGCGTTTCTATGATCGATCGATCTAGCGTAATAAATGTTGATAAATACAAATCCTGAGATTTTGTACTTTTTAATCTGTTTTCATCAACGATAGACCAGAAAATGGCAACCAATTACTGAGTGACGACTGAACGAATACTCCAGTGTTGCCACATTCGTGACTCCTTACAAATACAGTATAATTGGTTGTACAGCCACCCGGACTATGGAAGGTTGTGGGTTCGAGTCCCACCTGATCCCGTCGATGAATTTTTAAATGCGTTATTTACTTAAGAATAAATTGCAAAAGAATTGCTATAACCAAAATAAAATATTCAGTTAGCAGTTTCATCGTAACTGGTGGTCAAATATTTGCAATAATGTTTCCACTGGATATTGTATATGTATACCTACAGTATTGATGAGACTATCGTCAGCTCATGGCGAATTAAGCCTTTATGAAATACTTCGGCTTGGTAAGGGGTTCGTTAGTATAATTGGTAGTACAGCCACCCGGACTGTGGAAGGTTGTGGGTTCGAGTCCCACCTGATCTCGTCGATGAATTTGAAGTACGTTATTTGCTTAAGAATAAATTGCAAAAGAATTTGCTATAACCACAACAAAAGTAAGTATGTGATGTTGTCTCAATTTTTTTTCTATAGGTTCGTTGTAGTCAAAATAATGAAATAAAATGATATGAGATTAAAAGCTAGCAACACCGCACCCAACAAATTGACCGAACGAAAACAAATACTTGAACGCCGTATAATTGGATTGTAAATTAAGAATTAGCCGCGCGCCATCTTGTTTGCTCACATTTTTACGTTTATTTTATCAAAATGGCGCCGTTTCTTAAACAGAATTGCTGAGTAAACAACTTTGTGGGTAAAGTGTGTTTTAGTAACTTCTAATTAATAATGTTGGTTTTCACTTAAAACAATGTAAATATGTAATTATTGAATGAGATAATAGAAAATAGTCAACCTTTTTTATAGAAGCCTAGGGGTCCCCCCCTAGATTATATTATTTCATTTCGGATGGCGTGTTTGGTAGTGATCCTGATTCATACGCCAAAGGTCCTGGGTTCGTCCCCAATCCTAGACAAACATTCGTGTGATGAACACTTGTGTTTGTTCAGTATCTGGGTGTAATATTAAGTATTATATTTGTGTTTCCTCTGTTGTCTGATATCTGTAACACAAGTGCTTAAGCTACTTAATACGGAGTTAGGTCAATGTATAAGGTGTTAATTCATAATTATTATAATTCTAAATCTTCTTCTAAATTTCCTTTGTCTTACTGGTCCTGTATCTACTGTGAAGGTAGTTTAATTATTCTACAGCAATATACAGGGTGTATAAGCAATGCGATATGAAAACCAACCAGGTGTATCATAGTTTTAATGAACAAAGTTGACCATCGGCTACGCAATGCAAGTTTGATTGTTTGAACACCCTGTATGCACTGGTTGTTTTGAGCACCCTGTATACGCTGGTTGTTTTGAAGCGGAAGGCTGTTTTCAGATTTGTTATTAGACTACTGAAAGTAGAATGTTGTTATTTTATATTGCTACAAGTTATTCAAATTTGTGAAATGCCGGCAACGCATCCGCACTCCTTCTGGTGTAGCTGATGTCCATGGGCGGCGGTGATCACTTACCATCAGGTGACCCGCTTGTTCGTTTGCCTTCCTATACTATAAAAAACGCATTTGATATAAATACGAGTAGAAGAAAATGTTTTTGGGAAACCATTATTGTATAGCTGGAGGCACGAAAGTATAGCGATGACCGTTATTTTGCGCACTTGTAAAAAAGAAGACTTTCTATCAAGATTGGTTTCTGCGCACTCAAGGTCATAACAACACTTTCTTGCCTCGGACTATAAGCTTAAACGAAAGACGAGTGTAAGACCTAAGATGTCTTGTTAGACCAGTGGCCCGCTCTCACTTCGTTTAGGTTTGCTATTAGTTCCAATTCTTGCCAATAGATGGCCAATGGCCTCCATCTAGAATGGTTCTACGCCACCTCTTGCCACTGGCAGGCTGCCAGTCACCACTTCACTCAAAAAAGTCACTCACTTAGTTACTTTCAAACAAAAAAAAATAAAACGAAATCGAAATCGGTTTATCCCATTCGTGAGCTACGATGCCATAGACACACATGAACATACACGTCTAAAAAAAATTAAAAACAGTCCCTTCTATTTTGTCTCTACTCTATGGCGTCGGCACATGAAAGAGTCGTTTAATTTTTACAAAAAGCCGCCGCTTTAACGGTCCTTTGTTCCTGTTGCCAACAGACGGACATACAGACTACTTTCTATATATGTAATTGGCTTAACCAATTCAAGTGGAGCAATTGGAGAGCAAAAATATGTTACTTTGAAGCTAGCTGATGATGAAATTTTTTTGGGAGTTCCGGAGAGAATACAGAGAACCCCCTATCCATACTAATATTATAAATGCGAAAGTAACTCTGTCTGTCTGTCTGTTACTCTTTCACGCCAAAACGACTCAGCGGATTTAAATGAAATTTGGTATACAGATGATCTAAACCCTGAGAAAGAACATAGGCTACTTTTTATTGCGAAAAGGGGGTTGTAAGGGTTTGAAAGGGGGGTAAAAAGTTACTTTTCCACGCGGACGAAGTCGCGGGCGGCCGCAAATTTTTTATATTTTGTTTTATTTATGTGATAGGTGGCAAACGAGCAGACTGATCTTCTGTAGGTAAGCGGTTGCCGCCGCCTATACATCCCTACAATACCAGAAGATCTTAATACGGTTCACAGATAACATCTACTTACCAATTTTTAACAGTATAGTTCTATTTATTTGACTTTTTGACGTTGACTGGCCGGATGGCGCATTTGGTAGTGACCCTGCCTCATACGCCAAAGGTCGTGGGTTCGATCCCCACCCTGGACAAACATTCGTGTAATGAACACTTGTGTTTGTTCAGTGTCTGGGTGTAATATATGTATTTAAGTATTATATTTGTGATCCTCTGTTGTCTGATATCTGTAACACAAGTGCTTAAGCTACTTAATACGGAGTCAGGTCAATGAATGGGATGTTGTGTGAATTTATTATTTATTTATTTATTAAAAAATTTGCTGTGACATACGGACGGACTGACAGACAAATAATAATAATAATTCGTTTATTTCAGGCAACAAGATACAATTAACAAACATTTACATAAATACCTTACAGTCTTACATACATACTGTTTATTTTAGACAAATAGACATGCCGGATCTTTAACTGTGGGAGAGCCAAGCTTCGGCATGAATGGGTCGGCTCGACCGGAGTGATACCACTGCTTCACAGAAAACCGGCGTGAAGCAGCCCCTGTGCTGTGTTTCGCCGAGTGAGTGAGGGTACCGGAGGCCCACCCAGGGGGGAAGGGGATAAAAGGTTGGCAGCGCACTTGTAACTCCACTGGTGTTGCAAGTGTCCATGAGCGGCGCTATTGCTTACCATCAAGTGAACCGCCTGCTCGTCTGCTACCTATCACATAAAAAATAAAAATAAATAAGGGTCGTTTTGCCCATTTTGCTAGGGGGTCATTCCATCGTTTCGGGTGTTACATTTGTACAACCAAAGTCTACTTTTTTATGTATATTGAAAGGGTATTTTAACAATTCAATGCCTTATTCTCTACGTTTAGTTGTTCTATCTTAATTGTAAAATTAATAGAGCTTAGCAAAAGGATTAACAACTTTAAAAGTCGAAAAGTGTGCGTTTCGGGTGTTACACGATTTTGCCTCTCTGACCTGACCTTTGTTACATTTATATGAAATTCTGCGAATTTTCTTAGGGAACCTATTCTAAAAATTACAGGCCTCCAAAAGTATAACATTTACTATGCAGCTACCACATAATTACTGTCACAAATAAGGTTTTACTATTTTTTTATGAAATTTTACTTTGTTTCGGGTGTTACCATGGTTTTGTTTCGGGTGTTACGAGTACAAAATGTAAACAGTTTATATGAACAAAATTGGTGTTTTATTAGTTTATGTACTAAAAAATAAGTAGGGAACCAACAAACGTTTAATAATGAACTCTCCTTTGACAAGAATTAGCAGCAGGACCGTCTCTAGCTCATGTGGCGCCCGTGTGCAAACATTGCCCTAGCGCCCCCTAGCAAGCGCGCGGTCAAATTAGGGCATCGAGCCCGGGTCAAACCCGGGTTTTGAAAATCAAAACCCGGGATTTTCGGGTTTTTTTAAACGCTTCAAAATCACGTACTATTCCGTGAATGTTAACTATCAGGTGTTCCGTCTGTGCCACCCATCACATAAAAAAAAGAAATTAGAACGACCTACTACGTAAGTACGTAATAATAACGGAAAATGTAGCAATGGGTGGGTATTAACCCTTCCTTTTTAGGGTTCCGAAGCCAAATGGCAAAAAACGGAACCCTTATAGATTCGTTCCCAGCACTATCCCGCAAGGCCTGTGTATGCCTTTTCGTCAGGGCGGACATCTGTTGTGATCGTCTTCACTGCCTTGAGGACCCATCAGTTTCCATCCTTTGTGTTCGCGTAGACTTAGGCTCGACAAGCAGAATCTACGTGTGCATATACCGTCCCCACAAAGGAGACACCGCGACAACTCGACTCTTCGAACACCTGAGTGAGGTGGCAGACAACGCTCAGGCGCGGTTTCTTAACAGCGAACTGATGTTTCAAGGGGATTTCAATGCCCACCACGTCGACTGGTTGGCCTCCCTGAAAACAGACCGTTGGATGTCGTACCGGTTCAAAAATACCGCTGCGGGAAGTTGATTCCACAATGAGGAGGTGCGCGGCAGAAAGTGTCGTGTAAAGCGCACAGTAGAGGATCGCCAACTATCCAGGTGGTATGGATGGAACCCAAGTTTATGGCATATAGTACGGTGTTGAAATTTGGCAGCGGGTATCAACTCAAACATTTCCTCAGAGCACTCACCAGGATAAAGATGCAACCTCTCTCCGCAGTGCCACAGAATCTAAGCAATCAGTGAGATTCTCGTCACCGACTATTTGAGTTGCACGACGTTGGAAGCGGTCTAACGGTAGGAGCTAATATTGGGGTGCCCCGGCCCAGAGATGGGAGCAGTACTCGATGTGGGGCCGGACTTACGCCTTATAGAGCTGAAGGCGGTGGGATGGCGTAAAGTACCACCTTTCTCTGCCGAGGACACCCAGTTTCTTAGAGGCTTACTTAGGTAGCCTTTTCCTCTAAATGACTCCGAAATTTAACGTCACTTGAAATATCGACGCCAAGAATCCTAATGCTCGCTTTGGCGTTAAGGTGACTGTCCTGAAAGTGAGGAGAAACGATAGAGGCGGTTTTTTTCGCAGTAAACGCGCAAACTTGTGTCTTTTTGGGATTGAATTCGACTAGATTCATGTCACCCCAACTCGACACCATGATCTAGAGTACTCAATGCCGTCATTACTCAAGCTTAACTTACATTACTTAAGCGTATTAATGCTGTCTGTACTCAAGTTTCTTCCGACACTCGTCGACGTGGGCTCGAGAAAACCTTGCATGACCGGAATATGAGGCATCGCCCGTACTGCCATCCGCATAGCATGAATGCCACTGGTATGTAGCATGCCTTTGATATACAGGAGGAATAGCACACAGCCTTGGGGCACACCAGCATTTACGGGTTTTAGGTCTGAGCATGAAGCTTCGACGACCACCTTGATGCTACGACCCGTGAAAAAGCTGTGTCCCATTCGCATAGTTTCTCGGGCGACCAGGGCGGGCAGGATGTTTCAAGATAAGCGCTTTGTGCCAGACCTGATCAAAGGCCTTCGCAATGTTCAGGCTTACTGCCAGGCAGGGACATAGATTTATAAGCCCTTGCTTTCGATGGACTCCGCCCATCTATGGGTCCAGTAAACGAGGCCAATTCGTTCTCACCTCTGCGTAAAGGAGGAAAGGAAGGCTGACAGAAATTCCCCTCAACAGCTTTGGCCAGTGCCCAAAAGGCTCGTGTTCCGGAGGGGAGTCCCTTGGGGGCAGAGCTGCTTTGGAGGAAAGGATCCCTCGGAGTGTGCAGCGGCCATAGCTAACGAAATCAGTATTGGAATGGAATACTACAATCCATGGAAAATGTGTACAAAGTACAATACAGTTTGTCCGGCCGTTTAAGGGTGAGGCCTCCATATTATATAGTATGGATCATTTATCCTGAAGCCCCCGGACGAACTATAAGAGCCGGCACACACTACGCGTTTTAAACGCGCATTTTACAGGTGTTTTGTAGTTCATTGCTGTTTAGTTAGAAGCTCTGTAAATAATGGCCAGATACTTTCCAGCAATGAACTACAAAACGTCTGCAAAAAGGGCGCTTAAAACGCGTAGTGTGTACAGTCAGCATCGAAAGTCGCTTAACACTTTAGTACCATGGCAAAGTAACTGGCTAAAGCCATCAACTTACCATATAAGTACTGTCAAATTTCTCTATTGTTTGTAGTTTAAATTTGAAGTTTAGTTCGGTTTTGAATACCTGCCATAATGTGCTCTTGATTGTTCTCTTGACTTGAAGTGCTCTTTTTTTTGGTCACGAAGAGGAAATGCCGCCTGCCCGATGTGCAATGGGCAGACGTCGGCGCCGCCGGTGATCGGCGCCGCCTTATGCACACCCGTCGGTTGGGAGACCGACGAGTAGTGTGGGGCTCTCCTCTGGGTTGGGTCTCTGCAAATCAGAGACTGTTCAGAGGCAGTCCCACTAAAACCTATCCGACTTTTCCCGGCAGATCCAGGCACGGTGGCGGAATACGTGAAAGGGCGAACCTTTATCGCCGCGTCCCGCCTCAGGAACCGCGAGGCACGCCAGTACGGCCTCACCTCCCCAACTACGGGGCGTATACGCCCCCAGGGCCGCTCCCACGGCCTACCAAAAACCCCCCCGGATGGACGCCCACGCCGCTGGGTTGCAACGCAGGCGCTACCAGCAGATCCCTGCAGGACTCCCTCGCAGACCCGTACCCTGCTGTTTGCAGAACAGGGAAGGGAAAGAGAGCCCGCAGGCTTACCAGTAAGGCCCTGAAATCCTAAATTACCTCTGGATTGCGGGACTTGGCGCGATCTGCGCAAAAGTCCCCCACATGTAATGTGGGGGCAGCGCCCAGAGGCGCCCCAAGTAAAGGGGGGAGAAAAAAGTCTCCCTTAAGGACCCTAAGCAAACAGGGAGCGACCCACTTTCGTAGGAAGTCCCGTGGCCTTGCGGTTCGGAGACTCCACGTAAGGAAAAGTGGGGACTGACACCGACCGGTGATGTCGTGGTGAACCCCCGGATTTACACGTGGTGCGCCTTGCTTTGCTGTAATACGACAAATATAAGAAGAGCTCTACCTAGAGCTCTTCTACACAAAATGTATGCAAACTGGAGTTCTTTTTACGTAGGTTATCAAAGCGCGGCGGCCGGACAGCGCGAGCCACAGAACAATATTACTCCTAGCGGAGGCGCGAGCGCGCGCCGAGTGGGGCTCCGTTGCGAGCGGCGCCCGGCGCCCCTAGGACAGCGGCGCCCGGCGCCCCTAGGACCGCGGCGCCCGGCGTCCCTAGTACCGCGGCGCTCGGCGCCCCTAGGACCGCGGCGCCCGTGTGCAACGCACACCCTGCACCTAAGGGAAAGACGCCCCTGATTAGCAGCTTTCTTTAGAAAAATCTACTGACAAACAAAGATTACTACAATACATTCATCTTTAATGTAGCTTTATTATGAGCTTCCTTAGAATAATTAAAAATAAATCAAACCTTCTTTTATATATGACAGATCTGCAGAGCTTTATAATGGCGATTCAGGTAGTGATTTTTTTTCTTTTTTTATGTGATAGGTAGCAGACGAGCAGGCAGATCACCTGATGGTAACAAATTGCCGCCGCCCATGAACACCTGCAACACCAGTGGAGTTACAAGAGCTTAAGTGTGTTTTCCAACTCTCTTTACGCAGGTGTTCTGAATTAATTTCATGGTCTAGTTTTCGTCTTTCCCGCATTTTTGCTAGTCTATCCTTTGTCGTCAGATCAGGATCAGGTCAGAAGATCAGGAATTCTCGGTTTTCGCCTTCTATGTCGAGTCGAATTCATGGAATGCATAGACCAATAAGAGAACAAGATAAGGAATGTCGACTGTAATCTGTTTTCTCCTATTGGTTGTGCGTTCCATGAAGCCGACTCGACACTGAAGGCGAAAACCGAGAATTCCTGATCTTTGTGAAAAAAAAAACCATCTCCCGATTCACACATACACAGACACAAACACCATGCATGGAAATATAGCCAAGATACAAGGAAATATTATGTATGAGAAAAGTTGTAACACCCGAAACGTTTCGGGTGTTACAGTTTTTAATCATGGAAAAAAGCTATTAAATTAGTCTTTTGTTGAATTATTAGTTAGTAGTTTTGATTATTACCACCATGGCCTTACTTCTACTAAATATTATTCGACTAATCAATCTGTAAGTTACATTAATAAAACAATTACCTGATTTTTCGTTTCGGGTGTTACAGTGCCAATGTAACAAGAAAACACACCTTTTACTTGATAATTATAATTTTTTTTCGGGAGTGTAACGTATTCCACCAATAATACGACTATCAACCTCAAATCTTAGCGTGGTAAAACGATTGTAATATTGCCAGTTCTTTTATTATTTAACTTTCAATGGACCATGTGATTACAGTGATTAAGTCAGTTCACTGTATTGCAGATTTTGAAGACTAATTAACTTAAAAATAACGCGTTTTTTTTTCTAGTTTTTTTGTCGCATATTAAAATTTGGAATGTTTTCTTTCTAAATTCATCAGATTAAATGCAAAACGAACATATTATTATTTTTATCCTCGGTAACATTTGTCATGGAATGACCCTAGGAAACCCTAAACCTATGTTTTGATATCGATAACTCACCCCCTCACTATCGGCCACAATCTCGATATTTTGTTTCCGCACAGTAATTGGTACAAGGTGGGACAATCAAACAGCACACACAACGCATACATCATTCGTACGCAACCTACCGGTTCGAGTTACACAATTTTTTAGGCGCTAGTGACGTGCAGTGATTCGAGAAAAAGTATCGATAAATTTTTTGACACGTTTCTTACTACAGATTTCTCTTGATCAGTCCAGCGCATTTTTTTGTTATGTGATAGGTGGCAGGCGAGCAGACGGATCAACTGATGGTGGCCGCCGCCCATAAACATCTGCAATACGAGTAGAATCGCAAGTGCGCTGCCAATCTATAACCCCCTTTTCCCCCAATTGGGCCTCCGGTGCCCTCACTCACTCGACGAAACACAGCGCATAAACTAGTAAGCTCTCCCAGCATTGGTGATCTACCTCGTGATCGGGTTCCCTATACCTTTCCCTGTACGATCAGCTGTTCTATTGAGTCGTTATCACTCCTTACATTTAATAAGTATAGCTGAAGGCACGAAAGTATAGCGATGACCGTTATTTTGCGCACTTGTAAAAAAGAAGACTTTCTATCAAAATTGGTTTCTGCGCACTCAAGGTCATAACTACACTTTCTTGCCTCGGACTATACCGTCAGCCGGACATCAGGTTACCACAACCTGCAAAATTTCAACCTAATGTGTTTGACAGTAAGATAAGAGTCGATTCGTCAGTTTAGTATTTGATGTGTGGCTTAACGTACAGACAGCCACACATCAGGTTACCACAACCTGTCAAATTTCCTCATTTGATTCAACTTAAAGTGTATGACAGTAAGATGAGAATCGATTGAAGAAATTTGACAGTTTTGTTTACTTTGATGTGTTGCTGTACGTTCATCTCATTTCATTATTCTACTTCTTACGCAGTTGTTTAAATAATTCTTCATAGAAAGTTCGTAACAAACCTGTAAGAAACTGCTAAAGGGATTTCAAAGAAAGTTGCAGTTTTCTTAGTCTGTACGTGAAGGTTTTGACTGCAGTAGTTGCGATCAAAACTTAGGTAACATGCGTAGTAAATTAAAGGTAATATTAATTATGCCTACGATATAAATACTTTTTTATTAACCCCGACTCTTAAACGACGGGGTGTTATAAGTTTGACTCTGTCTGTTTGTCTGTCTGTGTGTGTGTATATGTTTCAAAATCAAAACCAAAATATCTTTATTCAATTTAAGCCCTTTACAGAACATTTATGAATATCAAATTTTATAATCTACCGCTGATTCGGTAGGAAATTTCTACCGAGAAGAATCAGCAAGAAACTCAGTAGAACTTAATCTTTTCAAATTTGTTATCATAAAATTTTTAAAGAATTAAATAAAATTTAAATTTCATAATACATAACACTGTGTAGGTGAACAGTTTATCATTTCCACAAATTCTTGTCATTTAGGTATTCTTCAATTAGATCTATTAGGTATTCTTCAATTAGGCTATTTAGTTCGCTTGAGTTGCATAAAATCAACAATTTGTACTACACATCGTTTCGTCAATATAGCTTTATCGATAAAAAATATCGACTCTCCACCTCCCTAAACGGACTGTCCCATTATAATAGGCGTTTTGTTTACAATGCCTACTGAGGGGGAATCGGGACCCTAGCCCCGAAACTACATATACGACTTCCCGACTGCATCCGAAATTCAACCCTAACTCAATTACATAAGACGCAAACTGCAGTTCAAGAATGACTGTTTCGATGTGACGTTTTGGCATTGGGACTGTAAAATTGGTGAGGTTTTTGTCAATGGAAAATGGACTTTAACTTTTAAAGGACTGGGTTGGCTTTTGCGTTTTTCCTGAATGTGAGTAGTTTAGGATCAATAACGCAAATTGAGCTTCTGTCACCTATCTCATGGGGGGGAGGGGGGGTTTAATTTTTAACGTCATTTCTAGTTCCGTTTCGATATTAAAAAATAACGTTGTTTTTTTTTCGGATAAGCCTTATTGGAGAGTATTGAAACGCCTTCGAGAATTGAGTTTTGTCACAACGAAAGGTTCGATTCTCACAGGAGTTTTTGTTTTTAATTCAGTAGGATAAACTAAAGGGGAATCGTCTCTCGTGATTATCATCATCATCATCATTAGCAACCCACGCTCGTCCACTGCTGGACATAGGTCTCCCCCAATGCACGCCACCGCTCCCGATTTTCGGCCACTCTCATCCAGCTCACTCCAGCAAGCCCTCGAATGTCGTCATCCCATCTTGTCGCAGGGCGTCCAACACTACGCTTACCGAGTCGCGGTCTCCACTCAAGGACTTTACGGCTCCAACGGTTGTCAGTTCTGCGGCTAATGTGACCAGCGCACTGCCACTTCAGTTTGCTAATTCGGTGGGCTATGTCGGTGACTCTGGTTCCCTGTCGGATTACAAGATTTCATGATGCGGTCTCCTGGAATGGTCATGCAATGAGAAGAGAAGAGGAACATGGAACCAAAAGAGTGATGAATATGAATGTAAATGGGTAGAAGATCTGTTCTTCTACCCATTTACATTCATTCAGACGCAAGGATCGCGGGTTCCATTCCCGCATCAAGACAAATGTTTGTTGATGAAACAGATATTTGTCTTGGGTCTGGGTGTTTGTAGTTTCTTCGTTGTTTCTGGTTTCCATACCACAAGGGAAAACCTTAGTTTAGGACCTGGACAATGTATGTGATGTTGTATCAATTTATTTATTCAATAGTGTGATTGTCAAGCGCGTTTTTTTATTTATTAACCAAGCGTGGTGATTAAGCCTAATCCCATCATAGTAGCCATGACTTGATTTCTATGATGGAGGCCTTTGTCCTGCAGTGGTACAGTATATAGGCTGATACTTACTTTTTTATCAAGTGTTGTCGCTTTCGCGCTTATAAAACCCTGCAGTAGTACAGTATACAGGTTGTATCTGTAAACATTTACATCCCTTTAACCACGTGTCCTATCAACCATTCTGAACAACATTTGTTCAATGACTTTTGGAAATTCGCATAAAGAAATTTCATCCTTCCATACAAAGTCGGTCACGTGACTTGGTCATTTTGTATGGGGAGTCGAAAATTTTTTCGAAGAGTTTAGAAAAGTTGTTGAACAAATGTTTTTCAGAATAGTTGATAGAACACGTGTTAAAGGGATGTAAATGTTCACAGATACACTCTGTATAGGCTGATACTTTTTTTGCGCTTATAAAAGTCACCAAACAACTTGGCAAAAATCGAAGACTCCCCCGAAACCAGAACCCACTAACTGCGTAACGTCACCCCGGCATGTCCCCCACAGATTAAAAACCGACAAATCCAATAATTTGAATTAATGTTTATTGTAAATATATTTATGAATAAAATATTGCTTTTCACCCTTTCGTCAGCGGGATATTGAGTTACAATGGGGACCGATGGCTTAAGGATTAGAAAAATGTTTTTGAGATGAATATTATTAAAAGGACGTCATTCATTTTTGGAATCTAAAGCTTTTTCAAAAATTTTTGGAATCATTTTAAAATATTTTTTATTTTATAGATGGCAAACGGACAAACGATCCACCTAATGGTAAGCAATTGTCTACCTAATGCTCGGGGTAATGCAATTTCGAATTTTTCGAATATAGTTCGGGTTTGTGATCACCGCACCGCATTAGGCAAGCGTGGTGATTAAGCCTAACCCCATCATAGTAGCGATGACTTGATTTCTATGATGGAGGCCTTTGTCCTGCAGTGGGACAGTATATAGGCTGATACTTACTTTTTTATCGAGTGTTGTCGCTTTCGCGCTTATAAAACCCTGCAGTAGTACAGTATACAGGTTGTATCGAAAATTTTTTCGAAGAGTTTAGAAAAGTTGTGAACCAAATGTTTTTCCAGAAATAGTTTGATAGAACACGTGTTTAAAGGGATGTAAACTGTTCACAGATACACCCCCAAACTCTGTTATAGGCTTGATCCCTTTTTTTTGCGCTTATAAAAGTCACCAAACAACTTGGCAAAAATCGAAGACTCCCCCGAAACTCGAACCCACTAACTGCGTAACGTCACCCCGGCATGTCCCCCACAGATTAAAAACCGACAAATCCAATAATTTGAATTAATGTTTATTGTAAATATATTTATGAATAAAATATTGCTTTACACCCTTTCGTCAGCGGGATATTGAGTTACAACGGGGACCGATGGCTTAAGGATTAGAAAAATGGTTTTTGAGATGAATATTATTAAAAGGACGTCATTCATTTTTGGAATCTAAAGCTTTTTCAAAAATTTTTGGAATCATTTTAAAATATTTTTTATTTTGTAGATGGCAAACGGACAAACGATCCACCTAAATGGTAAGAAATTGTCTACCTAATGCTCGGGGTAATGCAATTTCGAATTTTTCGAATATAGTTCGGGTTTGTGATCACCGCACCGCATTAGGCAAGCGTGGTGATTAAGCCTAATCCCATCATAGTAGCGATGACTTGATTTCTATGGAGGCCTTTGCCCAGCAGTGGAACAGTATAACACATTACACTTACGAGTACATTACTTTTTTTAGAGTATAGTCAGTACATCAGGTTACCACAACGTATCAAAATTTTCTCAATTGATATTCAACCTAATGTGTTTGACAGTAAGATGAGAGTCGATTGAAGAAGTTTTTCAGTTTTGTATACTTTGATGTGTGGCTGTACGTACGAGTACATTGGCTTTTGGCATACACATATTTCGCGAGTCGTTTGTACCATACAAAATTCGATCAGTCCTACATCAGTTCGTTCCGTGATTCCGTTGCCGTAAACCACTGGTATATGCAAATCTGTCCTGTACAGGGCCGCCTCAGGGCTGAGTCCAGGGCCCCGACGGGCCCTGGTTGTTTTTTATGCGAATTTTCTAAAGTAATAGAACAAATGTTGTTCAGGTAGGTAATAAACAGAACACAGAACAGAAACAGAACAGGTGGTAACAAGGATATTAATGCTTACTGATTCACGCTGTGCATTTTTAAGGTATTTAAATAATAAATGAATGCGCCAGACAATCACACCAATCAACTGATCTCAAACTACAACCCCTGTACTATTATGAGTACCAGATGACGATACTTAACTGTGGGGGTCAACCCAGAACACCCAGACCAAAGAAAACTTAGAAAATTTAGTTTCCTAAATTGACTTGACCGGGAATCAAACCCGGGACCTTTCGCGATTCGGGCGAACGCCTTAGCCACTGCGCCATTGAGGCCGTCAAATGTAAAGTGTAATTATAGCGATGACAGTTAGTTTGCGCACTTGGAAAAAGTACTAAAATTGGTTTCTGCGCACTTAAGGTCATCGCTATACTTTTTTTTGGTCGCTGGGGAATGCGTCCTTATGCATACCTTCCTGCCGGGGGGCAGGCGGGTTATGTCGGGCTCTCCTCCGACAGCGGCCGGAGGCATACCGACTAAACCCCAGCGGCGCTCCCTCGTCGCCAGAGTGGGAGGGGACATGAGTACTGGTTGAAGAACCTTACTTCACGTCCCTCCCCAGGCGAAAGGCCCGTTTACACTACGGGCCCAAAATTGCCTCCCCCAGTCAGACTGGGAGGAGCAATAGGGACAGCCGGGAGCGCCGAGCCGTCCCTAGTAGACAGAGGCAGAGGCCTGTGCAATGTCGCTGGTACCCCCGTACCTCGCGTCGGCTGGCCTCTTCCTCGGAGAGGAGGGAGACGCGCATCTGTTCGGCGTCTTCTTCCCCTCCTTGCCCTTCTCTGAGCGTTGGCGAGAGGGTCTTCCTCCCGTAGCCGCTCAGCTGCCTCTTACTGGGACATGACGTCCTCACAGAAAGAGGCAAAGGCCATTTCCAGGGCCCTGGTGAGCCCTAACCCGGCCCTGCCCCCGTACCAGCGCGGTACCATCCTCTGTATTTCGGTAAGGCAGCCATAACTCGCATTGTGTAACCACTCGATATTTTATGTGTCTCTTTATGAAGTTACGATTATCTATGGTTATATGGTCTTTGGTTTAGTTTATCTACGGCACAAAATAATTACTCACAGAAAGTAGAGCCCACTAAGAGCTAAAAAAGTGTCATGTACTCACGCATTCGCACTAACGGGGAAATACGCCTTTTCGACCACATTAATCCTAGCCTATGTCATAAGATTGTCGAACTGTCGAGGTCTGTGGTAGAGGCCACGCGCTTATGTACTCATGCCGGGCAACAACCCTAGAGTATGTCAACGAACTCTTCTAAATTCAAAATCAGGCTGAGTCTACCTTCTGTGTGTAATTATTTTGTGCCTACGGTCTATCACTATGGCACAATAAATAATAATAAATCTTCCAACCAATATTCGGCTACGGCCAATCTTTACGATCAACGTTAACCGTGGGAGAGCCACGTTTCGGCATGAATGCGCCGGCTCTACCGGAGTGATACCACGGCCTCACAGAAGCGCCTGTACTGTGTTCCGCCGAGTGAGTGACGGTACCGGTGGCCTATTTAAGGGGAAATGGGGTTAAAGGTTGGCAGCGCACTTGTGACTCAACTGGGGTTGCAGGTGTCTATGGTCGGCGGTAATCGCTTCCCATCAGGTGATCACTCTACTTATCTGCCGCCTATCACATAAAAAAAAGATCAGCCACGAACGCAAGATACGATATGATAAAGTATTTAGTGTGTGCGCAAACACAGGTACTCCTATTCCCTTACCCTCTTATTCGATGGGACACCAGTGTGACACGACCGAAGAGAGATCGAGCGCTGGACCAACGGCTTAACGTGCTTTCCGAGGCACGGGGGTACAAGACCACCAACTCGCAGACTTCGGGTTGAAAAAAGAATTTCTGAACAGAAAAACTCACGAACACATTTTTGGGCCGACTCCTTTGAACCTGGGACCCCAAGCGAGCCGGACCAATCATGCCGAAGTGTGGCTCTCCCACGGTCGATAGCACAGTATATGTATATGTAATCTTTAAAAGGATTCTTAACTTTAACCAGGTATAAATTAAGACAATGCAATCGCATGCATTGTCCTGGTTCGAAACTAAGGTTTTCCCTTGTGCTATGGAAACCGGAAACAACGAAGGAACCACAAACACCCAGACCCAACATGTTTCATCAACAAACATGTGTCTTGGTGCGGGAAACGAACCCACGAATCCCACGACCCTTGCATCTGAACCGGCTTTCAATCCACTACGCCAAACGGGTCGTCAATCCATACTAGTCCATACTATATACTATATATACTATATACTATCCATACTAATATTATAAATGCGAAAGTAACTCTGTCTGTCTGTCTGTCTGTCTGTTACTCTTTCACGCCAAAACTACTCAACGGATTTAAATGAAATTTGGTATACAGATAATCTAGACCCTGAGAAAGAACATAGGCTACTTTTTTTGCGAAAAGGGGGTTGTAAGGGGTTGAAAGGGGGGTAAAAAGTTACTTTTCCACGCGGACGAAGTCGCGGGCGGCCGCTAGTAAGGTTATAAGCAACAATAGGCATTAAGTAGGACAGTTCTTTAACAGTCGCACAAGAGCTGTATAAGGGCTATTTATACCCGTATGATTCAGTGGGGGGAATGCCTACATTAGGTAATTGTGGGACAACACAAAAGAATCGTTAATTGTTTCCATTGCAACCGAGAGTGGTGTAAGATACAAGAGGTAGCGGTTATATGACCATTTAAAAGCGTGGTTCCAGGCATTCTGTGTTTATTTTAAGGGGCTATACCTACGAATGAAACTAGCGCCGCCAACCTATTTACACTGATTGTGGCGAAAATATGATATTTTTGAAGAAAATAAAACATTACAGACTTAGATCCAAGTAAATTGGATTTTTCAAGATGCAATACAATATTCTAACACGCGACAATAACAATAATATTCATTATTGCTAAAAAGCCACTTTTAGCAATAATTGACATTATTGATACTTGTCACGTGTTTTATATATTGTATGTATTGCATCTTGAAAATTCAATTTACTTTTATCTAAGTCTGTAATGTTTTATTTTCTTCAAAAGTATCATATTTTCGTCACAATCAGTGTAAATAGGTTGGCGGCGCTAGTTTCATTCGTGTAACTCCTTAAGCTGTCTTGGTAAGCGTAGTGTAAGAAGGCCTCAGGCCAGATGGAGTGACGATCTACGCAAGAGGGCTGGAGCTGGATGCGAGTAGCCGAAGATCGAGCAAAGTGGCGAGCATTTGGAGAGGCCTATGTCCAGTAGTGGACTGCAACAGGCTGATGATGATGATGACTCTAGACTGTACTTTAGAGGGTGTGCTATTGAACTGCATGGCTCATTCCGCCATCCCCTTTTCTCACAACATCTCATATATTGAGCCTGACTCCGTACTAAGTCCCACAACAGAGGAAACACACATATATATATATATATACTTAAATACATATATTACATCCAGGCACTGAACATACAAGTGTTCATCACACGAAAGTTTGTCCAGGGTGGGGATTGAGACCCCGACCTTTGACGTATCTACTACCGTGCTTGCGGGCACGTAGTCAAACTTTCCAATTAATCAGTAACTTACTTGCATATTTTTTTAGGCTTCAATGCAGCTAAATATTTCCATATCAACATACCTGAAACAAGACATAAATTGTTAATTTTGATATTTAATTTTTGAAAACAAATCTACGTAGACTCCATACATTATACAGGGTGTATCTGTGAACATTTACGTCCCTTTGACCACGTATTGTACTAATCATTCTGAACAACATTTGTTATACGACTTTTAGAAATTCACACAAAAAAAAAATCTTTTCTACGCTCTCTACCTAAACAACGAATATCTCGTAAATTTATCCACTGAGTTCTCGTTTCCACCAACCCTAAATCCGCCCGAATACTCCAATTCGATCGTAACGTCCGCTACGTTTGAAGTCCCCTGGTACAATCAGTTTTAGAATCGCTTCCTCTCATAACCTGGGCCTCGCAAACCACAAACAGTACGGCGAATCAACGGATAACTCTCGTTAGAGTTAGCGCCTGTGTTTACATTCCTGCGCCCACGCACAGTGCAGAGACCTGACCCGTTGTCCTACGTGAGCGACCAATGCTACGCGGAATTTTTTGCCTACATTTTCCCACTTCAGTCCAAAGCCCTCTCACAAATTTCACTCTTTTTGAAGCGGTGCTGGTTTGCCAATGGTTGAAGAAGTGCTCCAAATCGTCACGCCATTCTCTTTTCAGAACAGGAGGCAAATTATCGGTTTTTTCGCTTTCTATCGAGTCGACTTCAAGGAACGCATAGACCAATAGGAGAACAAGATAAGGAATGTCGACTGTAATCTATGTTCTCCTATTGGTTGTGCGTACTAGATCTATCAGGCTGGTGGTGCGATAGATATATTCTCGTTCGTTATCTTTCAGATGACATAACAACACAAGTCAAGCCAAGTATTTTTATAGCATAAATATAGCTTTACGTTGCATCGCGTCGCTCATCTAGGACGCATAACCGTTGCAGAATAGGAAGCGGAAAATTAGACAGATTAGTAAATCGCTAATAAGATTTAGAAATATCTGACTTTCTAATGGAATAACTGTTAAAAGAGCAAAATAAGGATTTTCTTATAGATGGCAGACGAGCAGACGGATCGCCTGAGGGTAAACGATTGTAGTCGTCAGTCGACGACATCTTACAAATGCGCTGACAAAATTTTCCCCTCACCCCGAAATGGGCCACCGGTGCCCTCACTAACTCGATGAAACTTGTTGCTTCACGCCCATTGTCTGTCAGTGAGGCCGTGGTATGACTCGGGACTAGCTGATGCTCTAAATATACGGTGATAGATAAGGATGTTTTGGCACGTGAAGCATTGGTATAATAGGTCCGTTGTGCTATTTTTCATTTAAAAACTACAAAAATCCTAAGGACACTTGTCCAAATTCAGATTTTCGCCACGCGCCGAAACATCCTTGTCGCCTTGTACGGCATACTGGCGCCCTCTGGACGATATCGTATCACTTACTGCCCATCAAAGCGTTATTTGCATGTATAATTTGATAACAGTGGCTTCTGAAATTTTGGTTTAGTTTTGAAAACATAAGAGAGGATATTGCGACAAGAAACACCGCGTTTTAGTAACTTGAAAAGTAAAGTCAAATAAAGTAAAGTATCAGCCTATATACTGCCCCACTGCAGGGCAAAGGCCGCCATCATAGAAATCAAGTCATCACTACTATGATGGGATTAGGCTTAATCACCACGCTTGCCTAATGCGGTGATCACAAACCTGAACTGTACATAATGTTCGGAAAAAATCGCAGCATACTTTTTGCTCGACCTGTTAATCGAATCCAGGACCCCGAGACGGCCCGGTGCTTAAACCATCATGGCGTTCACTAACTACTCTTTATTTATAGGTCACATATTCTTAAGGGGCTATACGAATGAAATTAGCGCCGCCAACCTATTTACACTGATTGTGGCGAAAATACGATATTTTTTAAGAAAGCAAAACATTAGATAAAAGTAAATGGAAAATTTCAAAATGCAATAAAATATATAAAACACGCGACAAGTAACAATAATGTTAATTATTGCTAAAAACGGCCACTTTTAGCAATAATTTACGTTATTGTTACTTGTCTCGTGTTTGGTAATTATATTGCTTACTTAATCTACTTAGAACGAAGTCAGAATGTATAAGATGTTGTGTGATTTTTTCTGTGATCTTCAGTTGTCAGATATCTGTAACACAAGTGCTTAAGCTACTTACTACGGAGTCAGGTCAACATATAAGATGTTGTGTGACTAGAAAATCGCACAGCACAGTATAGTGTCCCGTACATCCCCTCTCTTAACTTCCGCCCCGTCCCCAGAGAGGGGGTGTCCCGTCCCGTAGTAAACCTCATTCTGTATGGGTCACAGGGAAATTATCAGCCTCTGGGACGGTTCAAGAGGTTTAAAGCAAGGTTTATTAGATATAGTATAGTTAGCTCTATAAGTACCTAAGCGTACAAAGTATGTAAAACACAAAACATCGGAGCAATTTTTCAAAGGGGGCTATCGGACGTGAAAATTCCGCTAGATGGCGCACTGTTAGAGTTCCAACTTCAACATCATTGGTTGGTTAGAGTGACATTTGACCATCTCAAATTAACCGTTTTCGGTTTACCTATAAGCCTTGTCGTTGTCTATAGAAGTTATCTCTTTATAGTATAGATTTTAAATTTTGATGAACGCTGTAGTTTGTAGGTAAACAAAGATGTTTTCAGTGATAGTGCTCAAGTGTGTGCGTAAACACTTACACTCTCTATTTTCTAACCTCTTCATCTATGGGACATCAGGAGGCCAATTCTCTTAGTGGCTATTAGCTACCAACCATAGACCAATAGGAGAACAAGATAAGGAATGTCGACTGTAATCTGTGTTCTCCTATTGGTTGTGCGTTCCATGAAGTCGACTCGACATAGACGGCGAAAACCGAGAATTTGCCTCCTAGTGTCTTAGAAAATAGAGAGTGTAAGTGTTTACGCACACACTTGAGCATTTTAATAAGTCACGTGGCTAATCGTTAAAATTATCCGATATATATTTCTATTTATTAAAAACCAATAACCATTATTTCATTATTATCCATACTTGTATGTATTACTTGAAATACAAACCATAACCAGACATTGTATAAAAAAATCATTTTGGTTATTCTAAGAAAATATTGTACCAACTCTTTACCCTCAAAATTCAAAGCATTTCCAACCTTACTCACTAAAATATAAGGTTCATTCTGTATTTTTGTTTAGGTGAGGTGTGTTACAGCAATGTGGACTATAAATTGTATTCATTTCGGAATATGTCGATGAGAGTGAACGTGACCCCAGTAGGGATGGGACGGTGTCGATGAAATTTATCGATAAAGTAAAAGTAAAGTATCAGTCGATATTCTGCCCCACGGAAGGGCAAATGCCTCCATCATAGAAATCAAGTCATCGCTACTATGATGGGATTAGGCTTAATCACCACGCTTGCCTAATGCGGTGCGGTGATCACAAACCCCAACAATGTTAGAAAAAATTTAACATACTTTTTGCTCAACCCGGGAACCCAGAACGCTCGAACCAGAAATCGAACTCAGGACCTCGAGATCACGAGCCGGTACTAAAACCATTAGACCGGTTATCTATAAAATTGAACTACAATTACTGTTTTTTTAATCAAAGGTTGTCTGGAAGAAATGCCACGAGTCTCTGCACGAGCAAAATGTACCTATAAAATTTGCTGACCAAAGACTTATTTTTACAGCAATAATGCTGCTTTAGTAATAATTACTAACCAATCATTTATTAGTCAGGTCAACAAAAAAACTAACTTAATCTACCCAAAGTTAAGTTTAGTAGTTTTTTTTGCTGACCAGTCAAATAACACCCGTTAAGATTGTCAGCAAAAATAAGTTGGAATAAAAGTTGTCACCATACTTTCCCCCCTAATCGCGTTTATCGATGTTCCCCCATGTAAAAGTCGGCAAGACCGCAGCATGATACCACGATGTATACTTATAGTTACGTACCGCACAACTTATTTCATTACTGGTGTACGTGATCCTTCAGCAGTGATGTATGTGTATCGATAAGTATAATTTAGTATCGATAATACACTTTCCATTTTAAATTAAGTCGTTTTTCAAAGGTAGCTGGTGCCGGGTGCCGAGTACATGTGCACTGAAACTGTTAGAGTGTGCGTGCGTCAAACGACCTATGTAGGCTGTTACTGTACTGTTCTACATGTGGCCTATAACACCGCGCCGCGTCGCATACTGCGGGCGCCAGAGTGCCCGAGTGCGCGTGCACCCGCGCTGTCAATGTGTGCGTGCGCCAAGCGACCTATGTAGGCTGTTGCTGACAAAAATCCTAAGAAATCGCAAGAAAGACAAGAACATCATACAAATATTGACTTATCTCGAACAAGGCGAATCACCTTTAATAAATTATTATGTAATTAAATGTGAATGAACAGGGGGTACAATTTTTAACAAGGATGAGGTCGGCAAACATTACAATGTAAGTGTAGTGGTGAGGCTTCTTACATAAGCGGTAGCGGGAGCGATGAAAAAAAAAGTAGATTGTTTCTTTAAGTCTGTTAGAGGGCGCTCTTTAATTACTAATTCACATTGAACGTGACGTCATGTAGCCTATGACATACTATAGACTATAGTGTAACAAACTATCGATATAATGTCGATAGTATCGATTGTTTTTTTGTTACAAATCATAATACATATTACCAACATGAAAAAGTTGTTAGTTTATGGAGCCTAGACTCTAGCAAACATTAGGTATGTTTCGAATTTTCGGGTTTGTGATCGCCAATCCGCATTAGGTAAGCGTGGTGATTAAGCCTAATCCCATCATAGTAGCGATGACTTGATTTCTATGATGGAGGCCTTTGCCCTGCAGTGGGACAGTATAGAGGCTGATACTTTACTTTTTTTTTACTCAAGACAGTCGCTTCGCTTATGCCTAAGGATATATCCTTAAAGTAGACCAAATACTTGCAGAGTAGGGCTGTATTTTTTCATAAAATTTGCCTTAAGCATATAAAATGAGTTTGCTCTGGTATCCGTTTGTTTAGAAGTCTCTGGAACGAGAGTTATGTTGCTACGTTTCAGTTACAGACTGTAATTTAACGCGCATGAATGGGCCGGCTCGACCGGAGTGATACCACGGCTTCACAGAAGACCGGCGTGAAGCAGCACCTGCGCTGTGTTTTGTCGAGTGAGGGTATTGAAGGCCCGATTGGGGGGAAAGGTGGTTAAAGGTTGGCAGCGCACTTGTGACTCTACTGGTGTTGTAGGTGTCTATGGGCAGTGGCAATCGCTTACCATCAGGTGGTCCGTATGCTCGTCAAATTAAAAAAAACGGTATATCCTCCGTGCGAAGCCGGGACGCCGCCGCTAGTGCTTTCATAATTTTACGGTCCCATAGTTAAAGTTATAGCCCTTGATGCAGTTTAAATCTTTAAGCCCTCAACCAGCCTCAAGGGTTTGACAGCTTAAGCCTACATGATTAGAAATCTTGTCCCTTTCTACCAATACTGTGTAACAAACATTATTTTACCTTAAAAAGGCGAAACTACTAAAACTTAAAGGAAGTATTAATAAGGATATTAAGTGGAAGCCATTTTGAACCGGTTCACACAGGGTTGCCAGGTCTTATAAAAAGGAAAAACCGGAAAATTCATCCAGACTAACCGGACGTGACAGGTGGCAGAAGGGAAAACGGATCTCCTGATGGTAAGCGATTGCCGCCGACATGTATGGGTATTTCTCATTTTCTGGAAAGAGTCACTTCCATGAATCGAGGGCAATTTTTTCGGTACTCAATTGATGATGCATTTGAATAAATTGGTATCAGCGGTCATGGGAAAAAAGGACTCGCCGAGGTCGCAATATTTTGAAATTCGTAATTATAAGGATTGAAAGAAAGTTGCCTTCCATGAAAGTGTCTTTTTCTTTTAAAAAAATGAGAAATACCCGTATTTAATGAAAAAAAAACAAATTTTAAAAGCGACCCCTCTGACCTAGCAGTTGTTCATGGGCGGCGGTGGCCCGTTTGTCACCTCTAGCATATCACAAAACACAATCACACCCACTGTCTAATTTGACCTTACACTACACCACAAACCCTGACTATTTATTCAATTTAATACTTTTTCTTAGAAGCTAACAGATGCTACCATGCAAAACCAGCCCTAATAATTATGATGTCAATTAGTGTTAGAATAAGAATCAAACAACAATTAATATCATAAGTAGCAAATTATTTGTCAGTATGTGAAATTAAAATGACGTGTTTCTTACAATGTCAAGGACCCGAGAAAAAATAAAAGAGACTATGTCTGGCATTATCCGGACGCGTGGCAACCCTAGCTTCTTGTCAGAAAATGGCCGATTTATTCGGTTAGAGAGAGTTTAAAACCTATTACCCACGGCTTAGAGTTCCTGTATGAGGTAGGTTATTACCGACCGAAATATCGGTTACGGTTTTATCGGCGTACTACAAATTAGTGCTGATGGAAAAATATTTTGAAGAAAACCTAATACTTTTATGAAAAAATAAAATGACCCATATCTAGCACGAAAAATTATGTACGCAACTGTACTTAGCCTTTGTAGACTTGCGTTGCACGCACACATTGACAGCGCGGGTGCACGCGCACTCGGGCACTCTGGCGCCCGCAGTATGCGACGCGGCGCGGTGTTATAGGCCACATGTAGAACAGTACAGTAACAGCCTACATAGGTCGCTTGGCGCACGCACACATTGACAGCGCGGGTGCACGCGCACTCGGGCACTCTGGCGCCCGCAGTATGCGACGCGGGCGCGGTGTATAGGCCACATGTAGAACAGTACAGTAACAGCCTACATAGGTCGCTTGGCGCACGCACACATTGACAGCGCGGGTGCACGCGCACTCGGGCACTCTGGCGCCCGCAGTATGCGACGCGGCGCGGTGTTATAGGCCACATGTAGAACAGTACAGTAACAGCCTACATAGGTCGCTTGGCGCACGCACACATTGACAGCGCGGGTGCACGCGCACTCGGGCACTCTGGCGCCCGCAGTATGCGACGCGGCGCGGTGTTATAGGCCACATGTAGAACAGTACAGTAACAGCCTACATAGGTCGCTTGGCGCACGCACACATTGACAGCGCGGGTGCACGCGCACTCGGGCACTCTGGCGCCCGCAGTATGCGACGCGGCGCGGTGTTATAGGCCACATGTAGAACAGTACAGTAACAGCCTACATAGGTCGCTTGGCGCACGCACACATTGACAGCGCGGGTGCACGCGCACTCGGGCACTCTGGCGCCCGCAGTATGCGACGCGGCGCGGTGTTATAGGCTGTATGACATGTAGAACAGACTACTTAAGTTGTTTAGAAGCATGTGTAGTTACAATTTACTAGTTTCCTACACTAGTTATTCCATAGATGACGTGTTTCATGAGATAATCACAGCATACGTAGTGTTACACAAATCTGCGGCCCAACCCTTCCAATTGTTAATAGTAACTAAACGGCTGTTAAAAGGCTGCTGCTTACACCGTTATACGACTGAGAAGTATTACGAGAATATATTCAACCCGAAGTCTGTAAGAGTTAAGTCTTGTTCGTGCCTCGGAAAGCACTTTAAGTCGTTGGTCCTGCGCCGATCGCTCTTTGGTTGTGTGACACTGGAGTCTCAACGAAATATAAGAGTGAGGGTATAGGGAGTGCACCTGTGTTTGCGCACACACTTGAACAATATCCTGCGTATGTGGCCGATCGTTACTAGCAGCCGCTGTAGCCCAATCAGTTAAAGAATGTATAGTGAGGGAAGCGCGATTAGCGGTACGGTCCAGTCCCGGCTGTGGGGTATCCGACCGCGATTGCGCTGAGATGGACACCCCAGGGGTTTTGGTTAGGGTTAGAGGCCCTACACACCACCTTGTCCCCCACATGTGACAAGTTAAAGGCTATGATGGTTTCCCCAGGGAAAACAAAAAAATTGTATTAAGGTTGGCTATCTTTGATCTTATCTCTATCGGTTGATACCGATTACCGTAATCTACCCCATACCCCATAATCTATTACAATGTAAACTTGAGGGCCCCAATAGTTCCGGCAGTTAGTTGATAAAGATTAAAAGTTTATATAGTAAAAGGTCCTTTAAGGCCGTGTAAAAAGTCGCAGCCGTGGCAGGCCCTCCACAAGATGGCCCGACGATCTAGTGAAGGTCGCGGGAGTCCCTTGGATGCGGGCGGCACAGGACCGATCTGTGTGGAGAACATGGGGGTAGGCCTCCCCCAATGTCTACCAGTGGACGTATAAGGCTGACATGATGATGATTTATGTCAGTCATTCATACATTCTCAAATTTTTTTATTTCAGTTCCATGTATGGGAAACACATTTTTTTTTCCTTTTTTACATAAAAAAAATCTTTATGCAGTTCGCTTTTTTTTCCTTTTTTGCATAAAAAAATATTAATGCAGTTCACAGAATACAACCTACCAAGTTTCAACAGAATAACTCGAGTAGTTTCGGAAAAAATTGGCTGTGACATACGGACGGACAGACAGACTTCCCGAATCTATAAAGATTCCATTTCTTGCCATTTCGCTACAGGAAGCCTATAAAGATGATTTTAATCCAGACACGCGGAAGAGTGTCAAGCCAAGGTCAAAAAAAAATTAGCGACTAAGGGCCTCGTTCACCACCCCGAGTAAGGTGTCAAGTAATTTACTTGTCAATTATAGTGGGTTCGGAGAAAATTGGCCCCTGGTCCGCGGCCTAGTTTAATTTAAATATTTTTTTTCAATACAAATACCAGGGGCCAATTTTCTCCGAACCCAATGACAAGTAAATTACTTGACACTTTACTCGGAGGTGGTGAACAAGGTCCTAAGCGAAGGTTAATTTATGTTATCCCAAACTTGAATTTTCGCCGCACGGTGTAACAGAATGCCTAACCACATAAGCCGATTAGTTTAAGTAGCGAAATAGCTTCGTGGAGTATACATGTGTTCGCGCGCGGCGTTGCACGCTTGCTAATGTAGCCGAAAATCCTTTAACAGATGCAACAATGTATTGTACAAAAACGGACCGACGGCTTAAAGTGCTTTCCGAGGCACGGGGGTACATCCAGTATCTATCCATAATTATAAATGCGAAAGTAACTCTGTCTGTCTGTCTGTCTGCTACTCTTTCACGCCAAAACTACTCAACGGATTTAAATGAAATTTGGTATACAGATAATCTAGACCCTGAGAAAGGACATAGGCTACTTTTTATTGCGAAAAGGGGGTTGTAAGGGGTTGAAAGGGGGGTAAAAAGTTACTTTTCCACGCGGACGGAGTCGCGGGTAGCCGCTAGTACTCTTTATAAAGAGATAACTCCTATAGACAACGACAAGGCTTACATGTAAACCGAAAACACGAAACGCTTGCGCGATATAATCGACACCCAGCGCCATCTATTGGTTTATTTTTTAACTACGGTCCCGAGGCGAAGTGAGGGCGGGCAGTGGCCCGTTTTCTGTGAGGTCGTGGTATCAATCCGGTCGTGCAGGCCCATGGCGCAGTTCTCTAGCTCGTTATAAGCGGTATGCGGTGTAAATTAAATGTTTGGCGTCATTGTACTAGTTCCAGCTGGAGTCAACATCCGGCGAGATTGGGTATGATTCATAGATTTCTTACCGAGTGGGATGACCACACTTTGGGCACAAAGTAGGTAGATTAGACATACACGTTGTTTTTCTCTCCTCTACCTAAAGTTGTCTGGAAGAAATCGCTACAAGCGATAAGACCGCCTTATTGTACTGTCTATAGCTGTTGTTTCACCCATGTTATTCTATTTCTGTACAATAAAGAATATCAATTAAGGGGCTATATCGACGAAACTAGCGCCGCCACCAACCTATAATATTTACTCTGATTGAGGCGACCATATGATATTTTTAAGAAAGTAAAACAACGAACTTAGATTCAAGTAATAGGATTTTTCGACTTCGAGATGCAATACAATATTGTTAGCACGCGACAAGTAACCATAATGTTAATTATTGCTAAAAACGGCCACTATTAGCAATAATTATTAATTATTGCTAAATGTGGTTAATTATTAATTAACAAATCTGGTGGTCTCGGTACATCATACCTAGGCTAGTTAAACTCGTTAGAATCAACATTCCGATTCCGGTGGTAGAATCGCATTATGTCTATTTATTTTTTCTAGTATATATTTAATTACATTTAAATTGTACATTATTCAAAACAAATAGTTTTAATATTATCAATTGAATATATGACAATTTGTAAGTGCGGTGTACAAGCCTATGCAATGCAAATAAACATTATTCGACTTTGAAAGGTAAAGATGTCCCAAACACATTTGTAACATGGTCACTTCACTATAGGTAAACTTGTAGCATTACTAATAAAACACGCACCTCTTATCAAATGTTACTCACGTTTCTTAGTAATTGTATGAAATGGCTGAAACTTGTAACCGTGTAACCTTAATACATTCTTTTATCATACTGTTAACATTTTTATGACTGGTTACTTCACTCAGATTGACCAGATAAAAGCAGCAAGTGACTCATCATCACTTAATGAATGCAAATATCCCCGAAATCGGATTACTAAAACTTTCAATCCAACATTTTTCAGAACCAACTTGGGTTGCATAGCCCAATACTAGAATGTGCTCGAAATATAATGAAATTACCAATACTTCACCCGACATCGACATTTCGATTCTTTTACAGTTTTCAAAAAAAAAAGTGTTGAAACAATACAAATAGTTTTTCAGGTTATTTTTTCTTTAATCTTTCATTTAAAACTATTACAAACATTAATGGACTCATTGAATACAATGAATCCATTAATTTTTGTATCATCCGTATCTTAAAGTATGTACGAGTATTAAAATACATATACATTGTAATAATTATAATAAGTGTTGATCAATGTATATTCGCTAATGCTGTGTTCGCCTGTAATTGGCGCATATACTAACACCTTGTATAATAATGTTATAAATGTCTATGTTTGTACGATGTGCTGTTGGCGGACCTTAATAAATAAATAAATAAATAATGAATGCACGAGGAAGGCGGCTGTTGGCGACGACCGCTGACCACCACCGCTGACAACCATCACCTCATTACCACCTCTTTGGCTATCTGTGTAATTTAAATTGTTTCAGTGTTCTTTATAAGTAACCTAGTGGCCCGCCCTCTCTTCGCTTCGGGGCCGTAATTCATAAATGAGCCAATAGATGGCGCTGAAGAAAAAACCGGCCATGAGCGTGACGGACACGCACATGAAAGGGTTCCGTAGCCATAAGATGGGCCGACCTTATTTTCATAGTTTGCAGGTAGTTATTTTCATACATTATAATCATAAAAACAACTTACAATATTTTCACGAGTAGAGTAGCTTGGTTCACTTACCTGAAACAATCACATTATTTTATTAAAATATTAAATTTAAGAGCGGTTAAAATTCCTGAAAAAAAAAATGCACACACTATAGTACAAGCTGAATGACGTCAGTAATCGGGCGCCATTTTGTATGGAGATTTTTTTTATTTGATAGGTGACAGACGTGATGATTAAGCCTAATCCCATATTTTAATCCCCCCATCATAGTAGTGATGACTTGATTTCTATGATGGAGGCCTTTGCCCTGCAGTGGGACAGTATATAGGCTGATACTTTACTTAACTTTTTTTTTAAACATAAGAAGCTAAAACCGTATTGAGGAAAGACAGTTTGTCATAACCGGACGTATGGGCGTCTGTATGTACGGACAGCCGCACATCAGGTAACTACAATCTGTGAAATTTCCTCAGTTGATATTGAACCAAACACGTTTGACATAAAGGTGAGGTTCGATTGAAGAAATTTGACAGATTGTGGTAACCTGATGTGCGGCTGTCTGTACAATCAGAAGAGTTCCCGGTAGACCACTTTTAGACCTTAATACATTGGAATAAGGTCTAAAAGTGTTATCCGGGAACTTTGTCGAGAGTACGTACAGCCACACATCAAAGTTGAAAAAGCTATCAAGTTTCTTTAATCGACTATCATCTTACTGGCATACACATACGGTTGAAAATTAATTGAGGTAATTTGACAGTTTGTGATAACCTGATGTGTGGTTGACTGTACATAGGGTTTACTCTGTATAGAAAATCATTAGCCAGGAACCTATTAAGACAAATTAATCATCCAATCATCTTAATATCAAAGTTGCCATTGATTAGGTTATCGGAGTATCATGGTAATGGATATTACAGTATAAATTATTGATTGGTGATTGTATTTTGAAGGGCGTAAGTTATAAGCGATAGCGGAAAAAGGACAATGGGTCTTTCATTGTTAATTTTTTTTTATGTGATAGGTAGCAGACGAGCAGGCGGATCACCTGATGGTAAGCAATTGCCGCCGCTAATGGACACTTGCAACACCAGTGGAGTTACAAGTGCGCTGCCTACCTTGTATCCCCTTCCCCCCGGGTGGGCCTCCGGTACCCTCACTCACTCGGCGAAACACAGCACAGGAGCTGCTTCACGCCGGTTTTCTGTGAGGCAGTGGTATCACTCCGGTCGAGCCCGCCCATTCATGCCGAAGCGTGGCTCTCCCACAGTTAAATTACCAGACTCCCCAAATCGTGAATGGAAATGGTCTAATCTAAGCGTCTCCAAAGCGACATCATATTTTTATACTAGAGGCGGCAAACGAGCGAAACAACCTGCTGGTAAATAATCACCGCTGCCCATGAACATCTGCGAGATCAGAGACGTCGCTGATGCGTTGCCGGCCTTTTAAGGAATGCGCTCTTCTCGTGAGGGTCTCTAAATCATAGCCGTCGGGAATTACTGCCGCAGCTAAACTATGCCACAAAACTGAGGTTCGCGGAAGAAAATTCGAGAAACGCACAGTGACTAGACTTGACGCTATAAAGTACAGCAAAGTATCAGCCTATAAACTATCTTCCACTGCAGGGCAAAGGCCTCCATCATAGAAATCAAGTCATCGCTACTATGATGGGATTAGGCTTAATCACCACGCTTGCCTAATGCGGCGCGGTGATCACAAACGCGAGCGATGTTCGAAAAATTCAAAACATACATTTTGCTCGACCCGGGAACCTAAGACCCCGAGATCATGGCCCGGTACGTAACCCCTAGACCCGTGGTCGTCAAACTGCGGCCCGCGGTTGTTATTTGTGCGGCCCACGGTAAAGTAGATTTCTTTAATTAATAGTCAACTACATTTCCGTATCAAACTTCATGTAAATCGGTTAAGTGGTTTTTGAGTAGAGAAGTATATAAATATTTTCTTGATGTATGCTACTCATGATACTTCTTTTATATTTATATTCTGTACATGAATTTAAAAGTTTAAGGTCAAATTTCGACAGTTAAAATTAATATTATTTGCGCGCCTGCTGGCAGGCTGGATACCATAACTACAAGATACCATTTGTAACACCATGTATCAATGTGTATTTTAGCAAATAAATAAATGTTTTATGTTTTATGTGTTTAGTAACAGACATACATTTTCGCATTTGTATGATTAGTATGGACTACTATGGATAAAGCTCTTGAAACGCCTTCACATATACTGCGGCCCAGGCCATGGTGCTCACATTGTTATGTGTGGCCCTTGAACAGTAAGGTGTGACGACCGCTGCCCTAGACCATGCGGGCACAAAATAATTACACACAGAAAGTAGACTCAGCCTGATTTTGAATTTAGAAGAGTTCGTTGACATATGCTAGGGTTGTTGCCCGGCATGAGTACATAAGCGCGCGGCCTCTACCACAGACCTCGACAGTTTGACAATCTTATGTCATAGGCTAGGATTAATGTGGTCGAAAAGGCGTATTTCCCCGTTAGTGCGCATGCGTGGGTACATGACACGTTTTAGCTCTTAGTGGGCAGTCTACTTTCTGTGAGTAATTATTTTGTGATGCGGGCGTTTAGAGAGATAAGAGAGACCGCAGAGCCCGCTGTCCGCTCTAAACTTAAACCAGCTGTTCATCAGTGTACTAATCCTGTAATTCAGTTACTGCAGACCCAAATATTAGGGAGACAAACGAAGTCACTGACGGCCTTCGATCTAATCTGTGGATTACACTGCACTGTGTACAACATTATAGGTAGCAGTCTGAAGTTCTGAACGTGAATACAGTATTGAAATAATTTTCCTTTAACTCGTAACAATTAAGAAGTTGACCTTCCATCATTAGCTCCGCAGCATAACATTATGATTGCCAGAAGCAAATGTACCTATAAAATTTGAGGGTTCCCCTCGTTTTCTCCAGGTACCCATCGTCAGACCCTGATATCCTTATCATGGTACCATTCTGGGAGCATGTTCTTTTTAACTAAAAAATCCTCAAAATCGGTTCATAAATTACGAAGTAATCAGCGAACATACATAAAAAATATAAAGTCGAATTGAGAACACTCCTTTTTTGAAGTCTGTTAAAAAGAAAAAAGACACAGAACTATGACTGCCCATGTAGGCAGCGTACAAAATATACGCTTCGGCTTCACGCTTCGGCATGAATGGGCCGGCTCGACCAGAGTGACGCGCGTGAAGCAGCCCCTGCGCTGTGTTTCGTCGAGTGAATGAGGGTATCGGAGGCCCAATTGTGGGAAAGAGGGTTAAAGGTAGGCATCACACTTGTGACTCTACAGGGTGTCTAAGGGAGTCGGCGGCTATCGCTTACCATCAGGTGAACCTTAGTTTGGGACCAAGACAATTTAGGTGTTTTCTCAATTTATTTATTTACTAGTGGCCCGCCCTCACTTCGTTTCAGGAAAGTAGTTCCACAATCTACCAACAGATGGCGCTAATCATTGGTAACATCGCGCTAGTGTTTCGTCTTATTGGATTGTTGTATAAGGTATGTCGAGGTCTATGGAAATTATCCATATCTATACTATTTATAAAGAGGTAAATTTTATAGACATTGAAAGACCTTATATACTAATCGAAAAGGCTAAACACTAGCGCGATGCAATCGACACCCAGCGCCATCTATTGAGTAGAGAGTGGAACTAATGTCCCGAAACAAAGGGAGGGCGAGCCACTAGTATCTAGTATCTTTATAAATAGTAAAGATAAATCAAGATTCGAACTTGCATTTCTTAATTTCAAGATCAACCTCTTAACCATTAGACCAAACAAGCATTGCAAATCCTAGCGAAAATAGCAACCTCTTTCGAAAGACAATTCCGAACTACGCAGTCACTCCGCACGTGCCTCCGACCCAGTCCTGGGGCTTTGCCCCGCAGGGGAGGGCTTTGGCGACCTCTCAGCGTCTTAGCAAGGCGGATATACAGACAGACAGTGAAAATATTTGCTTGCGAATCGATGACTTTGGAAGTAGGCTGGTTTGGAAAATGACATTGGAAGAGGGTATAGGGTGATCCAGCTATTTTTTATGTGAGGTAGCAGACGAGTATACGGATCAGCTGATTGTAAGAGATTAAATAATAAATTCACAATCAAATTTTTAAAGTGGGAGAGCCATGCTTCGGCATGAATGGGCCGGCTCGACCGGAGTGATACCACTGCCTCACTGCCCACTTTGGCGTATGAGGCAGGTCACTACCAAATGCACCATCCGGTCGCTCACGATTTGCCGCCGCCCATAGACACCTGCAACTCCAGTAGAGTCTTTAACTCCCTTTCCCCTCCAATTGGGCCTGCTATACCCTGACTAATTCGACTAAACACCTTTGATCAATCTTCTGGGAGGCCGTCCGTGGTTTCACTCCGGTCGAGCCATTCATAAGGAAGCGTGACTCTCCCACGGTTTAAATTGTTGTATTTAATAAAACTTAAGTCAAGTGTTATTTGATAACATAAAGTACAGTTATTTTGTTAATAAAACAGTACAGTTCATTAACAAAATGCCAAGATATACCAAAGCAAACAATAATATTTATTCAACTTGGAAGCCATCTTGAAGAGCGTTCTAATTTTGAAAGCTGGCGCGAGTTATACTCTCAAATGTCAAATCATTGTTTTTTAATGGAAGTGTTGAGGTTAAGGAATATATAATATTGGGATACATAAATTTTATTTTATATTTTTTTAATGCGACCAGTATTCTAGCTTAGCCCCGTTGGTCTAGTTGTTTCAGTCGAGTAAAAGTTTGTTTCAAATTTTCCTAACATAGCTCGGGTTTGTGATCACCGCGCCGCATTAGGCAAGCGTGGTGATTAAGCCTAATCCCATCATAGTAGCGATGACTTGATTTCTATGATGGAGGCCTTTGCCTTGCAGTGGCTGATACTTTACTGGCTTATTAGCCTACTATTATTAAATTCTCAGTGATATTATATCGTCCCTTTTGTTCTAAATTGAAAAATGACTGTTGGAAAACTTTTTCTTAAAAGGCGTCATCCTCACCATCAGTTTTTTAAAAGTCTAAACCATTATTCTTTATTACAAATGAAAGTGTTTAAAAAGTTCTGTAATATCTTCTTAAAGACTAGAATACGATTTGGATTTTTTTTTCATCTTAATAGATGATGTAGTTCTAAAGTTTGTAAGAGATCATTTATAATTTCTTGCTCCTTTAGTATTTTATACTTGCAAAGTTTCGAAACAAACACGATTAAAACTGAATAATATGCCATCAGTATCTAAAATAAGAAGAATATTATTTTTTATTTGTAATTTAATTTCTTATGTTACGATGTTTTAGGTTACAGATTTATGAAGTCAACGGAAGCATAGAGAAAAAAACCACAATCAAATTCCTTTTAAAATCTTCAATAACAAACTTTTTTATGTCCAACAACACTGGCGACAACACCATAAAAAAAGTTGAAAAAGAAAACAGCTTTATTTTTCTAATCGTTCAGAAACTTAATTATCACGTTGACACTTCAAAGAGACAGCTTCTATAAATATTTTTTCTTTCAAGTAAACATATAACAATAACATGTTTATCTTTGAAATCTTAAATTCCAGTTGATATGTTCGGTATTTTTATAGTTTCCTGAAGCCGTTAGCGCTTATTTGGTATTTCCTCTGCGTTATTGGGAGGACGATTGATTCATTATCTGGTTTTTGAGCGGTCGTCGGCGTCATTTTGTTTTCGTAGGCAAAATTTTGAAATAAGAACAGTGAAATAGTGATGATAACATGTTTTTTTATTATTGTACGATAAAATATGAGTTTCTTTCTAGATTTTGTGTTGTGGTGATCGATAGATTTTTTAAAGACTTTTTTGAATTAAATATATCAGTGGGTACGGATAGCCATACGTTGAAATACATCCACAATCAATCGAAATAAGAAATTGGCCAAATTGGATGGAACCCGAAGTGAAAATAACATGTTATCATTTGGGCAACTTGTCAATAAGTATTAATTAATTTTCTTATACTTAATTATTGTGTTTTTTTCTCAAAATTTTATGAGCAAGCAGAATCAACTAGCGGGTCACCGACCCCGTCACTATGTCAATAGCATAATCCATAGACACACAACATACAAACGGCTTCGATATGATATTTCACCCTAGACTGCTCAGAGCAGGATTAAGGAATAGGTGTTGTCTATGAAACCTTATAGAGGCGGGGAGCGGAACGGTTGTCTATGCCAGGGGTTGCCAAACAGCGTTCTAAGGCGTGACAGTGTTATCCTGAGAGCGTCGTATTATTTTGGAGTAAATACTATGCCATAGTTATTCGCACGCATGTCATCTCTTGCGACGTCAAGCATGGTGTGTAATTAAGAAATCAATGTACGCACAGCAACACGTTAAAAGTATTCAAATCTGCCAAATTTCTTCAATCGACTTCTCAAATCATCATCATGTCAAACGCTTTTGGTTCAATACCTGTAAATTTAGAAAAAAATACAGATCTTAGTAACCCTACGTGGTTGTCTGTCTTAATCCTCAATTGATATTGAACGAAACGTTTTCGCCATTATAGCTATAAAACGATTGAAGAAATTTGACAGATAAGTACACTGATGTTCTACCTACGAAAATTTGAGGTCAAGGTTCAAAAGTTATATTTTAAATTATCCAATCATCGTAACAATGCGATGCGTAAAAACTTACTTATTCATCATTTCACATAATGTCGTCCTTTAAGTACCAATATTTGAATGCATGCGCTGTGTGCTGTTGCGACCCAGGGCAGAAGGCAATGTACACACCAATGCGTCGCCTTAGGCGGTGCAGTGATGTGGGTAATCATTTTGATATCGATAAAATTATAAAATACTAGTGGCCCGCCCTCACTTCGTTTCGGTAAAGTAGTTCCACTGTCTACCAATAGATGGCGCTGGGAGTCAATTACATCACGCAAGTGTTTCGTGTTTTCGGTTTACCCATAAGCTCTGACGTGGACTATGAGATTAACCTCTTTATAAATAGCATAGACTGGCGGGCCGCCCGACCTCAAAGCACTCAACGTGCACGATTGGGCGGAATTAGCACAGGACCGCAAAAAATGGCGAACTTTGACGTCGGAGGCCAAGACCCACTTTGGATCGCTGAGCCAGCGTTGTAAGTAAGTAAACCGTCGCCCGTTTATGGTTTTCATAGTTTTTTTTTAGTTAGTATTTGTAAACACAATCTTAATACGTGAATTGCGAGAGCTTCCATTTCACATGCAGTCTTTGGTAGAGTTATGTATGCAATGTGTGAAAAATATAAAAAAACTGTGAAGAAGCTTGGTCATTTAGTTGTTTAATGCATCTATATATCATTTACTTGACAGTGGATTACCGTTATCGATACCCGTTATCGGGAAAACATATTGCAGCTGATACAAATGTGATTTACGCCTAAAATTTCACTGGGCACCTGTAAAACCAACTACAAATCATAACCAATTCAATCAAGAATGTTTTAATTGAATTGACTTCTTATTAATTGATTTTAATAGCTTTGTTTCCAATAATTACCTACACAAGCGTATGTATTAAATCCGTCTAGACGTAATTAATTGTAGGTTATATGAAACTATCAATAAAATTCGTTAAACATAAGAGAATAAGTTCAATAGTTACTTGATTGAACTTTCTATTGAATGATTATAGTTTCTACGGTAATTGCTATAAAAAGTAGTAATTATTATTGAAGTTACATCAAAAGTTTTATGTACCTCTGTTTTGTGTGTTTTATACCCTATGTTCATTCATTAATTCATTCAAATATTAAGTGGAAAAACTTACAGTATATTAACAGTACTACCTATTTGGTTTTCAGCTTATTAGGCTATCTGAGTCTTCTCTTCTACTAGGTTTACGCACGCCCGCGTGTTTAGACTATTCTTTTTTGGATGTATTTAAACATGTGGATTTGTATTATTATTAGCATTCAAAAAATCTGAGTTTTAAATTGGAATAAAAATCTTTTAATGAAAAATAATAATTTGTGTCGATAAAAACTAACTCGAAACATCACTAGTAGTCCAGTCGGTTTGCGTCGAACCCCAAATAATCCTGGGAACAGGAGACTGCGGTGTCCACACGTTGTGTTGCGGCCGTATTCGGGGTGCCCTCAATTTGTGTGCGTGGTCGGAGCTAGCTACCGACACTGGCTTTTGTACAAGGCAAAGGTTTAGGCGTGGGATTGGTGCTTACTAGCTCATTTTGGCACCTTTATTCGTATAGGGTAACTTAAACACTCTTTGTGAAGTATAAAGTTTTAAAATATGTAGTAATTTGATGGAATGGTTTTCTGTAAATTTCATTTTGATTTACAATTTTCATTTATACACTCCCCTCTATTACAATTTACAATGTCAAACATGTTTATCATTTTAGATAGATAGACACTCTTTATCGCACAACATATTACAGAACTTAATGCTAATAGTAATTTACAAATACATTACACACTTTATTACATTACATTATTACATCTTGTGTCTGAGTGTAATATATTTATTTAAGTGTTACTTATATTTGTGTTTTCTCTGTTATCTAATATCTGTAACACAAGAACTATGCTTATGCTTCTTAGTGCTGACTCTGAGTCAGGCCAATGTATGATGGCATGACTCAGTAGTCAGTACTAATTAAGTAGCTTTAGCGATGTTGTGTGAATTATAATAGAAGATTTACAGGGAATGTTATAGCTCGATTTTTTTTATATTACGCGGAAAGCTATGCAGGTTTTATTCAGATTCTGTTTGAACATGTTTGGAGTCCGTTTTCAGTAGAGAAATGACCATCGCGATCCTCACAAAGGAAGTGGGGAGAGGAAAAGGGGTTTGCCAGTGGCTCATCGTATCGGCAACGACCAGAGGGGTAGGTCCCAGCGTTTGGTGACCCCTACTTCATACTCATAATTTCCCTGCCCTGTTCTCAGTTTATCTGTGGTCAGCGAAGAATATTTTGTTCTTCCATTCGTCCCTGTAATTCGTCATCGTATCATCCACCCCCTTTTCAGTCATGTCATTCTTCACACAATCCATCCATCCATCCATCCATCGGCTGTCCTCTGTTCCTCCACCCATTTACATTCAGACCCATCACTCGTTTGATAACATTGTTCCTCCTCTCTTCTCATTACATGGCCATATAGCTGGAGGCACGAAAGTATAGCGATGACCGTTATTTTGCGCACTTGTAAAAAAGAAGACTTTCTATCAAAATTGGTTTCTGCGCACTCAAGGTCATAACTACACTTTCTTGCCTCGGACTATACCTAAAAATCCTTATCCACACTAGCTCCGTATCTATGGCCACCATAGCCACGTCCATTTGCAATTAAACACATTATTATATAAACACAGATATCGTTTGTTCGGAAGCGAATCAATCGCAGCGCGCCCGGGGCGAGTCGGCCCATTGTCTGTTTGTCTGTACAATGGAATAACGATCGATAAAAGATTACATGGTAGCGGGCTGAACCTAATTTTAGCCTAACTGGTTTATTCTGAATGGGGTTATCCTAAGCAAGTAAAGAAATTTCTAAAGCTAGGATAATCTAGTTTGGAATATTTTAACTGATTTGGTCTAATTTTGAGACAAAATTAAAATAAGATATTTTGTATTTAGCACCAAAAATAAAAACCAAAAACGAAAAATCATTATCATATTATCTGAGTGATTTAAAATTGATATGAAAAGGCGAGGTCAGACAGTTTAACGATATTCAAGGTTATGTACAAATAGAAGACAGAAGTAAATGTAGAGTAACTATAATCTACTGTATTTTCTAACGCGTGAACGAAACGAAAGGTAACCGTCGATTGACAGATTTAAATAATACCATACAAAGAAGATATAAAAATCATTACTAAACAACCAGAATCAAAAGTTTGATCAAACTGATTAGTTAATTTATATCCATAAATTTTGGGTTAATATAAAAAAAATACTCGATAAAAAATAACTATTTTTTAATACCCATCACTAAATTGTATTTAAAAAGAAAATTCCTCAAATGTTTTGACATTCTATTTTCAAAAACGAAATTCGCGCCTCGCATATTTCGCGCGCAAAGCACAGATAAAATAGCAAAAATTGACCGAATAACTTTTTTATAAGGCAAAGGAAGAAAAACAACGCGGCTCAAAAATGGCTGAATACACGATTTTCGATATTTTCGCGGGTTGATCCAGCGAATTTAGTCTCATTATAATTCACCTCTCACCCTCAGAAATGGATGGTATTTTTCCATAGCTTATTATTCTTGTCCGTTTTTAACTGGCCGAATCGAATTTCGCCGTGATTTTGTTTTCTGTAGAGAGATTTGTGAAAAAAACGTTTTTGGGCGTTGTTATTTTTTATTTAGTTCAGCTTCGTGTGGGAGGGGGATGGCTGTAATCACGTTTCACTCATTTTTTAAGCAGATTATTTTAGGAGTAGTAAGGGAAGAAAATATTGTAGGTTAAAAATAACTTGTTTTTTGGTTCAGTAAAGAGTTAGAACGTCGTCTATTAGCAAAAGGAAAAAAAAAATTGATTTCAGAATATTATTTGTTTAAAAAAAAATACTATGTTAAGTTTAAGGACAGCAAAGAGGCTCAATATGGCATAAAGTGTTACCACCATTATACGCAATATTGTACTAACTTACTGCTAGATGCGGTCAATACGTCAACCATTAGGTGCTATTTAAATATCCTCCCCGTTTAGCCCCATTTATATAAATTACTAGCTTTTGCCCGCGGCTTCGCTCGCATTAAATTCGGGGTAGCAAAAGTAGCCTATGTTACTCTCCATCCCTTCAACTATCTCCACTTAATAAATCATGTCAATTCGTCGCTCCGTTTAACCGCGAAAGAAAGACAAACATACAAACAGACACACTTTCCCATTTATAATATTAGTTAGTACCTATGGATTTGTGTAATGCAATGCGAAAATTTAAAGAACTAGCTATCAAATTAACGTATGAAATGTTATATGAAACCCATTCTACACGTAACCGAATCGGTCAGTATTCTTAACTCCAAAATTAGCGGTTCACCAACAATACACCCCCCCTTCCCCCCCACGAGTAATGACGCGCGACCCTCCGCTATCAACACTGTTCAGATTAAACTGGAGCGCACACTTGCGATTAGTCGCTGCGACTAAAAGGGTACCGAGCATGACATTTAGGTGCGTACAGCCACACATCAAAGAATACATAGCTGTCAAATTTCTTCAATCGACTCTCATATTACTGTCAACACACATTAGGTAGAATTTCAATTGAGGAAATTTGACAGATTGTGGTAACCTGATGTGTGGCTGTCTGTACTTTGGATATAGTTTGATTATTTACAAGTGCTGTGTATAAATAAAAAAATGAATAAAAATAAAAAGATTTTATTTCAGATGTCTCGATCCATATTTAAAATGCCCATGCAAATAAAGATTAATGAATGAATACAGTTACTTTTTATTGCAAACGAAACAGAGGAACCGTGGGAGAGCCACGCTTCGGCATGAATGGCCCGGCTTGATCGAGGAAATACCCCGGGCTTACAGAAGACCGGCGCACAGTGGTTCCATTTTAAAAATTAGTGGACATTCGACTAAAAGTTAGGTTAGCGATCTGGTTATTTTTCCTAGGCAAGCTGACATCAATACAAATACCTTTTACTCTTTCATATTTTTCCTTAAAATGCATAATTTACGAGAAAAAAAATATTTAATTTTTTTTTGTATGGAGAAAAAAACATTATATTTTTTTTCTTGCATTGGTTTGAATTGGTCAAGTTTTAACTTCAATTATATTGTACTCTAAGACATTCTGAACATATAAAAAAATAAATCACGCGCGGCCACTTGCGGCTTTGGAAGTTAAGGATGTCACAAAAAACGAAAAAATGTTTTGTATATTTCGCGAATAAGTATTGAATATTCCGCTGGATTTTTTTGGTAGGGGGGGGAGGGGGGTATATAAAAATATTCAATATAATTTTGAGCTTACAAGCTGTTGATATATAATACCTAATTCCATTAAGTTTATATTCTTAACAATACAAAGTTTTTGATTGCTGACAATATCCATAAAATACCTACCACGTGGGAAATAAATGAGTCATCTACATTCCTCAGGTTTAGTTTCTGCGTAATGCAAATCATTCTCATCTTTTAATTTGACATCGCACTCCAAGAAACTTATAGAAAAATGTGTAGCTGGTGTTCATGCAATAAACATAAAATAACACGTGGGATGAAAATGAATCATTTGTATTACACAGTTTTCTGTCATTCTTGCTCGCGAGCACCTTATTTTGTTGCGCTCTTTGAATAATACATAAATAGGAGGTGATTATTGATAAAACTTCATTCCACTCTTATCGCTCGACTGTGAAGGACTGGAAATATTTCTACCAATAATGGCTGGACTGTGCACTTACCTCGATTTGTTTATGAAACTCAAAAGTGCTCTTATCAGAGCTGTTTTTGTAGTCCTAAAAAGGACTGTTTATTAATTAGGCCTGATGTAGGCTTGTCACCCCAAAGGATCAGGTAGGTTTTCCGACTCTTCTGAAAGTGAAGTCAGCCGCTCCTGCTCGAAAAGATGCTTTGTCACACCCGTAACTAATTCCGGGTTCTTCCCGAGATGATTTTATAATCTTTGCTAGTTCAAGTTTTCCCCCTGCCTTTAATTTGGAGATATAAAAATATAAAAACTGTTCTTCGGTATGGTCGTCCTCCATAGAATTAGAACGTCTTTTTTTCTGTTTATTGCTTAAATCTTTAAAAGGTTTTCTTGTCTGAGTATCGGTGGAGGTCCCTACTTCTGAAGAGCTGACTGATGCAACTGATTGATATGTTTGGGCGGGCTCTTCAGATAGATCTTGCGTGTCCCCCATCACAGCATTTAAATCAATTTTATCGCAAACAGGCCATTTAATACCGTATCCTAACCATGTGTCATTTCGGTTTATAAAAGTTTTAATATTTCGACTTGACGCTGCCCATCTTTTTGTAAGATTTGTCGTGAAATAACGACAAAATTCCTGAATACATAAACGATTTTCATGAGATAACTCATCCGTAATTTCAGAAACTATCACTTCACACAAATACTTGTAATCCTTGAGGTCACCAGCACTTTTGAGTTTCATAAACAAATCGAGATAAGTGCACAATTCAGCCATTATTGGTAGAAATATTTCCAGTCCTTCACAGTCGAGCGATAAGAGTGGAATGAAGTTTTATCAATAATCACCTCCTATTTATGTATTATTCAAAGAGCGCAACAAAATAAGGTGCTCGCGAGCAAGAATGACAGAAAACTGTGTAATAAAAATGATTCATATTAATCCCACGTGCTATTTTATGTTTATTGCATGAAAAATGAAAATGAAAAATGAAGATGAAAAATATTTTATTGTAAATAAACAAATTTTAAGTTAATATACAATCAGAGCTGCCTTTTAAGCTATAAGCCTGTGCCAGGCAGCTCCGCTCTTCTATCTCTTAACTAACTTATATATTATTATTATGAACTATGTGCATGTTTTTGTGTGTATTGTGTGTGTGCATGAACACCACAAAAAACTTTGGTTCAGTAAAATATTAACTTAACGCAATTATTAAAACTAATCATCATTATTCTGATAAAACAGGGCAAAGAGAATAATAAAGGTTCTTAACATAGAGAATGTTATTTAATTATTATTTCTGATTCATTTCCCAAATTAGGTGTAAGATTTTAAAAACAAAACATAAAGGGGTTTTTTTAGATGCAATTTGCTGCTGGTTGACTCAGAAAACCAAGAAAATATAGAAGAAGAACTGATGACGATGGAGTCAGAAAACCTACCAGATTTTCTTAGGGTTGTCAAGCTTACATCAGCCCTACATTAAACAGTCCCTTGCCCTACAAGGAACAAGGACAGCTCTTTTCAGTGCTACACATTTTTCTATAAGTTTCTTGGAGTGCGATGTCAAATCAAAAGATGAGAATGATTTGCATTACGCAGAAACTAAACCTGAGGAATGTAGATGACTCGTTTATTTCCCACGTGGTAGGTATTTTATGGATATTGTCAGCAATCAAAAACTTTGTATTGTTAAGAATATAAACTTAATGGAATTTGGTATTATATATCAACAGCTTGTAAGCTCAAAATCATATTAAATATTTTTATATACCCCCCTCCCCCCCCCTACCAAAAAAATCCAGCGGAATATTCAATACTTATTCGCGAAATATACAAAACATTTTTTCGTTTTTTGTGACATCCTTAACTTCCAAAGCCGCAAGTGGCCGCGCGTGATTTATTTTTTTATATGTTCAGAATGTCTTAGAGTACAATATAATTGAAGTTAAAACTTGACCAATTCAAACCAATGCAAGAAAAAAAATATAATGTTTTTTTCTCCATACAAAAAAAAATTAAATATTTTTTTTCTCGTAAATTATGCATTTTAAGGAAAAATATGAAAGAGTAAAAGGTATTTGTATTGATGTCAGCTTGCCTAGGAAAAATAACCAGATCGCTAACCTAACTTTTAGTCGAATGTCCACTAATTTTTAAAATGGAACCACTGTGCGGCGTGAAGCAGTGCCTGCGCTGTGTTTCGTCGAGTGAGTGAGGGTAGGGAGGCCCAACTGGTGGGAAGAGGGTTAAAGGTTGGCAGCGCACTTATCACTCAGCAATCGCTTACCATCAGGTGATCCGTCTGCCCGTCTGCCACCTATCAAATAAAACAAAAGGTAAAAAAACTTAAAACTAGATGGGTATTACAGGTTATTTTTTTTTAATTTTGTCGTAAATGTGCGTTCCCCCTGTAAGTGATTGTACCGTGGATTGGTTTTGTTAATGTATGGGAATGTGCCCCCCCCCCCCCTACGGGGTGAATTCCGTTGATTCATTTGATCTGACCCGTGTCCATCGATTGGACGAATTAGAGTGAGACATAAGGGTTTGGAGACGACAATATCAGCGGGCTTAAAGTTACTACGAGTAAACCGAAACACTTTTGCAATGTAATGTACATACAGCGCCATCTATTGGCTTCATCATCATCAGCAACCCACACTCGTCGACTGCTGGACATAGGTCTCCCCTAATGCACGCCACCGCTCCCGATGGTCGGCCACTCTCATCCAGCCCACACCAGCCAGCCCTCATGTAGAAATTGACTTTCCAAATCAAGCGGTAGATTTCAAAATTTGACATTCATAAATGTTCTGTAAAGGACTTAAACTGAATAAAGATATTTTGTTTTTTTTTATTTATAAAAAAGAACGAAAAAGAGACGTCATCATCATTAAAGTAGTGTCGTCATTAAATTAAATTTTTTCCTCGTTTAAAACTCTAGATAAGTATTTTTTTAATGAAAATGGCGGAAGTGACGTCATTGGCTTTAATTAAAAAAACTCTTTATTTAAAACTATAAGTTTTAACTCTGGTTTCCCTATAAAACGTTTAACTGTAAGTATTTTTAACTGTAAATGGCAGAAGTGACGTCATCGTCATTAATTTTTTTCTTTATTTTAAAACACAAGTCTCACAATCCCCGGTAAGAGCCAACAATATTATCCGATATTAAATACGGCGTTAGGAATTCTGTTTCAGCGATACACCTCCCTGAAGATTGCTCCATTAATTTTTAACAGGCTCAGAAATTTGAGCAAATACAGTGTTGCCAGGTAAGTGTAAAAAACATCTATTTTTTATATTTTTTTATTTAAAGTAAAGTAAAAATTTTCTTGACAGGGCGAGGAGCGGGATAGAAGGATACGCTCTCGCGAACGAGAGTCGACAAAATTTTGTCGCGGTGCGCATCTTAGCCCGGCTGGTGATCCGCCTGCTCGTCTGCTACCTATTACATAAAAAAAAAGAAAAAAATCCAATTTTGGTATTTTTTTAATTAAAGTAAGTAAAAATTATTTATTACCCGTAAATACTTTAACGGTGGGTTACATTATGCTGGTCCTCACACTAGGCTAGGCCTGTCCTGAACTGAATAGTGGAACGATTTACAGAAAAGAAATTTTGTGACACATTGTACAGACAGCCACACATCAGGTAACACCTGTCAAATTTCCTCAATTGATAATTCAACCTAATGTGTATGACAGTAAGATGACAGTCGATTGAAGAATTTTGACAGTTTTGTATACTTTGACGTGTGGCTGTACGTACTTAATAGGTTATTATTTAATTGGTTAACTTATTATAATGCGTCGAGAGTCTTAAAAACTATTTTTTGGGAAACTAACAGAGTTCCCAAGTTTTACAATGGCAAACGAGCAGATGGATCACCTAAAGGTAAGAGATTGCCGCTGCCCGTATACACCGGCAATGTCAGAAGAATCATAAGTGCACTACAAACCTTTAGATTACGCACAGACTTCATACTTTTAATCGGCCGATAGTTTGGTCGGCTTCTTAATCAGTATGAAGATGTATGCAGGTGCGCACATTACAGTGATTCAGTATCGGCCGATTAAAAAGTTTGATGCGTACGAACCGGCCAACCCGACTAAACTATCGGCCTATAGTAAGTCTGCAGTCTGCGGGGACTCTTACCCTCACCCATTCGATAAAACACAACACAGGCTTGGCTTCTTTCATGCCGAAGCGTGCCGCTCCCACGGTAATTTTGTAGTGTTGTGTGTTTTTACCGATCTGTGTATATAACATTGGGAGAGGTCAATGTCCAGCAGTGTCTATTGGCTGAAATGATGATGATGATTTCTCTAGAACATACATACAATGTACTGACCCAATAATACATTAAAAGTCTTAAATTTTTTATTGTTTTACAACTGGTGCTTTATCCTAAAAAGAAGTACAATTTTCCCAGACACGTTTATTAAAAAGTTCACAGTAAACTGGGCAACACTGAAGAACTGAATCGTAGAATTTATAAAATTAATTATTTAACAGATAGGTAGTACTTACTTAAATTAATGAATAATAATTATTCTCAGTTATTATTAATATTTTATCCATTTAAATTTTTTGTTGATTTTATTAAATATTTTTTAATGTATATTTTTTTAATCATTTGTAATTTGCATCTGGCAGCACTAAGCAAACACTATAACGCATTAGCTATCCCTTAAAGGTTGGTGGAGGCAAACTTCCTAATTCATTATGTATTTAGACATTGTTGCCAACTTTGTAGATTTTCCAATAAAACTGGTAGTTTTAAACCCCCATTTATTGGCGTAAGTTTAAAAAAGAAACTATATCACTTAAACTTATTTCACGTTTTCTTTTTGCAAATAAATTACTTTAGTTTAGCCCCAATCAACATTCGAATAGTAAAACTAATTATTAATGAAAAAAAAAGGATTTTTTTTTTCTTTCAAAAAAAAAACGTTTAATTTTTCTTTTAAAAACAAACGCTTTATTTTTTGTATTTTCTGGTGGTTTTGAAATACTCTACCTAATATATGGTGGAAAGCTATTATCATTGTTGGCAACACTTTATTTAAAATAGACTTATGAACTTATAGAAGTGCCATTAAATACGTAGGTATTATTTTTATGAGACTAACTGACACTTGATGAGGTTCGAGTACCCTCGAGCCGTCACCGTGCGCAACATTAATTAAGTCAATGAAGAAAAAAGTACTCACTATAAAAATTATACAGTATTTATCTTGAAAATTTCCTCATAGTTAAGGATATTAAGTTTTGGATTTTCACGTAACATGTCATTTTTCATACAAAACCACCAATGCTGTTAAAATAAGACAAATAACGCCTCCTTACGGGTCATTGACGTCCCCTTAAGCGCAGTGGGTGGAACGCCGTTTGAGACGCAAGTGTCACGGGTTCTATTCCCAATGTTTGTTGATGGAACAGTTATTTATCTTAGGTCTGGGTCTTCAATGTTCCTGCTTTCTATAGTACCTACAAAGAAACCTTAGTTTGGGACTAGTACAATCTTTCTGATGTTGTCTGAATTTAATTATTTAGTACCGCGCTATTTAAGAGTTATTCTTTGAGATCTAACTTTCGTGATGGTCAAATCCAAAATTTCTCCGAATCTGACGTTTAACTTCGAAATTATACTGATTAAAGCTTTCCAATTATGTCTTTTTCATAAATAATATTACTTTAGATTAATAGTATGGACTCTCGAAAATGATTAAAAAACATTAATGTTTCAAAAAACTATCGAAAGTAAGGATAGCAATATCGAACAAAATCCTACGGCCACAGTAATAACAATATCCTCTCAACCTTCAAAATATACTGCCTCTAAACCCATAGTGCAGTAGCAAAGTGACTTTTAACTAACCCGAAGGTGCACAGAAACAAACTAACAAACCGGAACCAGAGTTAAGCAGTTTAATTGGCGCCTGCACTAACTGGATCAAACAGTTACCGCAGTTCGATATAATACTGCTGCGCCGAACTGACAACCCGCCATGTTGTCTTATAATAACTTAAGACTGGAGACACAAAATAGGAAGACAGATATAACGCTAAGTACGCGTGCACCCGCGCTGTCAATGTGTGCGTGCGCCAAGCGACCTATGTAGGCTGTTACTGTACTGTTCTACATGTGGCCTATAACACCGCGCCGCGTCGCATACTGCGGGCGCCAGAGTGCCCGAGTGCGCGTGCACCCGCGCTGTCAATGTGTGCGTGCGCCAAGCGACCTATGTAGGCTGTTATTGTACTGTTCTACATGTGGCCTATAACACCGCGCCGCGTCGCATACTGCGGGCGCCAGAGTGCCCGAGTGCGCGTGCACCCGCGCTGTCAATGTGTGCGTGCGCCAAGCGACCTATGTAGGCTGTTACTGTACTGTTCTACATGTGGCCTATAACACCGCGCCGCGTCGCATACTGCGGGCGCCAGAGTGCCCGAGTGCGCGTGCACCCGCGCTGTCAATGTGTGCGTGCGCCAAGCGACCTATGTAGGCTGTTACTGTACTGTTCTACATGTGGCCTATAACACCGCGCCGCGTCGCATACTGCGGGCGCCAGAGTGCCCGAGTGCGCGTGCACCCGCGCTGTCAATGTGTGCGTGCGCCAAGCGACCTATGTAGGCTGTTACTGTACTGTTCTACATGTGGCCTATAACACCGCGCCGCGTCGCATACTGCGGGCGCCAGAGTGCCCGAGTGCGCGTGCACCCGCGCTGTCAATGTGTGCGTGCGACAAGAACTCTTTAATATCAATGTTTCCTAAACTTAGAAGATGAAGAAGAGCAGATCTGTCTCACGTCGAACCCACCTGTGATCGCTGTACTCATGTATGTGTGCGCAGCCTATTTAAAGCTCTTAAACCCACAAGAACGAGACGTGACGCTACAAAGGAAAGAGATGAAAGAGTACAAAGGCAATTCTAATAACTTCTTAAGACTTCATCTTGTTTCCCTTAAGGAATTTTTAATGGTGCGTGAAATTATACACGTGGATAATATTGTATTTATTTATTAAGATCACGGGATTAAAATATAATACGCGTATATCTTTAGAACAAATTATTAATTATGACCCGCCCTCACTTCGCTTCGGGACCGTAATTCAGAAATGAACCAATAGATGGCGCTGTGTCCAATTACATCGCGCAAGCGATTCGTGTTTTCGGTTTACCTATAAGCCTTGTCGTTGTCTATAGAAGTTATCTCTTTATAAATAGTATAGATTAAATTACAGACAAAATTGCGAGTACGTCGAACTTATTCTGACTAAACTTAAGCACTTGAGTTATGTTACATACAAGAGTCAAAGCTCCAAACACAGTTACGATCATCAGAATGAGGGCTCCATTTGCAAAAAAGAGACTTGATGAAATCGAGAAGACGAGAAAGAGCGGATTTGGCAAAAAAAAAATATTTTACATTTTAAATTATTTAAGTATAACTGCCGTGTTAAGGCATTTAAAAAACTGTTTAAGAATCTATTTTAAATGAAGTCTTTAAAAAAACAATTTTTTATTTGCGTTTACTTTTTGTATTTTTAATTTAAGTTTGACTGCAGTGTAATTTTATTAAAAAAAAATGTTTTTTTTAGGATCTATTTTTTATTTTACACGACAAGATAATTTTTTATTTGTAGCTTATTTTTTTTATTTAAGTTTAACTGCATTGTAACGTCCTAAGCTACGAGTATCATGTATCAGGCGTGTGCATATAAATAGGCTGGCTGCGGTGTTTGGAGGGCGGCGCATCCTGTCCCCTGAGATTTAGTGGTCTACCCCGAGTTAGTTTTTGTTAAATGCCTTAATGAAAAGTCTTTTTTTGATTTAATTTTTTACAAAAAAAAAACTTTTATTCATTTTGATGTATTTTATATTATTTAAGTTAAACTACAGAGTCATTTTATTTGAAAAAATATTTGTTTACCATTTTTTTTTTTGGGGTTTTTTTTTTGTTCATTTTAAGTTTAACTGCAGTGTAAAGTCCTAAGCTATCATGTAACAGGCGTGTGCATATAAATAGGCTGGTTGCGGTGTTTGGAGGGCGGCGCATCCTGTCCGCCGAGATTTAGTGGTCTACCCTGAGTTAGCTTTTGTTAAATGGCGTGCATTTCGTTGCTTGCATAAAGAATTAAACTCTAGCTTTGCAACCAAAGGATAAAATTAAAACGTTAGTAGGGATGATCAATTTTAGAAACCGGTAACGATGTAAAATAATAATTTTGAAAAAAAAGCAAAACCAACTTCAACACTACATCATCAATATACTTAAATATACCATTGAAATTTTTTTTTGTTTTTTTTTTCAAAAACCACTGAGTTAATTTTGATAAAATGTAATGACCACCTTTGAATGATGGCCTACCAACCAAAAAAGAATCATAAAAATCCATTGATAATTGGCGGAGAAATCGAGTAACATACACACAAAAAAAACATACGGGTCTATTTGAGAACCTTCCTAGTTTTTGATGTCGGTTAAAACAAATAAAAAATTGTTCTTTTTTATTGCGAATTTTGAAAAGTCTTTGAACAATTATTAGTTCAAAATGCTTGGTAGAAGACGTGGTTAAAGGGATGTAAATATTCACGGGCACATCCTGTTAAGTATTATATTTGTGTTTTACACAACAGAGGTGTCTGATATCTGTAACATAAGTGCTTCAGTGAGAACCAGAGTCACCTAAATAGCCCACCGGATTAGCAAACTGAAGTGGCAGAGGGCTGGTCACATCAGCCGCATAACTGACAATGGAGCCGTAAAGTCCTTGAATGGAGACCGCGACTCGGTAAGCGTAGTGTTGGACGCCCTGCGACAAGATGGGATGATGACATTCGAAGGCTGGCTGGTGTGGGCTGGATGAGAGTGGCCGAAAATCGGAAGCAGTGGCGTGCATTAGGGGAGACCTATGTCCAGCGACGGACGAGCTGTGTGGGTTGCTTATGATGAAGTGCTTAAGTTACATTGTACGGAGTCAGGTCAATGTATGAGATGTTGTGTGATTTTTTTTTATTTCATCAATCCTATTGCTCTCATACCACTCTGATAGTGTGAACTAGTGAGGAGTAGGAACTATTAATATTTCACCGATGTTTCCTCCAATCGGTTGGGCTTTTGCCATCTGTGGAGCATGTGCTGCGGACAGAGGTGGGCGTGGAGTCGATTGCGGTATACAATATTTTATTATACTTTAGTTATTATACTCTGTCTCGTACGCCAATGGCTTGGGTTCTATCCCCACCCTGGACAAACATACGTGTGTGATAAGCACTTGTATTTGTTCATTGTCTGGGCGTAATCTTCTATATACTATTTATAAAGGGATAACTTTTATAGTCAATGACGAGGCGCATATACCTATATGTTAATGTATGTGATGTTGTCACAATTTTTTTTTATATATATGGAAACCAAAAACACGAAACGCTTGAGCTATGTAATCGACGCACAGCGCCATCCATTGGTTCATTTTTTAACTACGGTTACGAAGCGAAGTGAGGGTGGGTCACTAGTATAATATATATTTGAGTATTATTTTGTGTTTCCTCTGTTTGATGTGCGTAAAACGAGTGCTTAAGGGCACACCGCGACGATTATAGTGCCGCCAATTGATTTGACTATATTAATCTTTACTGGATTCTGAGATATATATTTTTAAAAATCCAGCTATGAAAACATAAAGGAATGCATTAATAATTTTTGGTGCACACTTTTGCTCGTCGGCCAAATTAACAAAAGTTTTTTTTATCTCTCCCAAATTCTTTCCAATGTCGGACATAATTATATTATAAATCGTCACACCATCATTTTCTGGGCCTTTCCCGTTGACGGTGTCCATCAAGGGCCGCAAAATCAAATCAAATCTTGAAAGGTGGTACACAAAGGTGGTATTAAATTAAATATCCGCAATAAAAAATTATATTTAACATACCGACTCCACACCTCCAGAACAAACCCGTTGACTGTTTTAAAGGACAAAATAATAAATGTCCCTCGGATGCCTCTCTCATATCTCACGTCGTCTCAACACAACACTCCTTTTTTTACAGTCGGCTAAACAGACGGCACACCAAAATAGACCTTAAGATTAATGGGTTAAGGTACAACGTCGACGCTAATTAGGTCTAATGGATGGGCAGTGTTAATTTTAGTGTCAAAGTTGTGATAATATGGGAATGTATGAAGGTTGGATATTAAGATTATTTGCTTTGACAAATCTAATGATTCAAGTTCATTATAGTACTTTTTTTTTATAGTATAGGAATGTAAACAAGCAAGCGGGTCACCAGATGGTAAGTGAACACCGCCGCCCATGGACATCAGCTACACCAGAAGGAGTGCGGATGCGTTGCCGGCCTTTTAGGAAGGTATAGGCTCGTTTCTTGAAGATTTGAATGTCGTACCGGTTCGGAAATACCGCTGCGGGAATACTTAAGTTAATATAGTACTTAAGTTAACAAAAAAGTTATATTAACAAAAGTTGACGGCCTCGATGGCGCAGTGGCTAAGATGTTCGCCCGAAGTAAGGTCTCGGGTTCGATTCCCGGTGAAATCAACTTAAAACAACTTTTTACACATTGGATGCTAATATTTTGGTAGTAAAGTCTGTACACGGTATATGTATAAGTATTAAGTATTAGTAATAATTTCTTTTGAAAACCGGCGTGAAGCAGCTCCTGTGCTGTGTTTCGCCGAGTGAGCGAGGGTACTGGAGGCCCATCGGGGGGGAAGGGGATAAAAGGTTAGCAGCGCACTTGTGACTCCACTGGTGTTGCATGTGTCTATGGGCGGCGGCAATTGCTTACCATCAGGTGATCCGCCTGCTCGTCTGCTACCTATCACATAAAAAAAAAACAGAATAAACGAATCTATCTATCTATTATTTAATTTTTTACACGTTGTATACCTAATCTGTAACTGTGTGTAAAAAAAAAGTGTTTTTATTTGAAAATCAAGAATATTTTCTAAAGACACTAGTTTTCAATTGATTCTTCAATATACATTCACGTAACGTCACGGAATTCACGTAATCCAGATATATTGGTTTTCAACTCTGTACCAAGGAATATCTTGTTTAAAAAAAATGTTATGCAATGTGTATAACGATTTATAATCATTTGCCAACTCATATAAAAAAATTAACTTTGTATCAGTTTAAAAAGCACCTTAACAAGTCCTACTACGCAATTAATGACTTCTTAAATGATAAATTTAACACTATAATTTAATTTGAATTTAATGGATTGTAGTAATACTAGTAATGTATAATTTAAATCTGATTCAATAACGTATGTATAAATAAAATGCATGCCCTTTTATGTAATGGATGGACGTATAATAATAAATGGACGGATAATATTGTTATCATTTAAGAAGTCATTAATTGCGTAGTAGGACTTGTTAAGAAGCCACTCTTTGAACATGTATGTACCTACTCCGTTTTTCGTGAAATAAATTATCATTATCATTACATCATATCGATACGATGTCTTTTGGAAAGTCACGTTACTAACATTTACAATTATTCCAAGTATTCACAAGAACCAACAGTTAAAGGAATTTATACAACTATTTACAATCTTAACAAACTTTCTCAAAAATAGTTCAAAATGGCCGCGAATCCACATTAAGATAACCTAAGCGTTAATGCCTTAACGATGTACCTTTAATGGGACCCCATCTGATAAACTAACCCTTTATCTGGTAATTAGTGATGTGCTTATTAAACTATCGAGGTTTTATCGATTTATTTTGTTTGTTCCGGAGGTGAGTAAGAAATATAAAGTATGTATATGTTAAAATGAAGTATTTTTTTTAATGGCGGCCCATCGATGGACACCGTCATCAGGGTAGTATAGGTCGATTCACGAAAGATGACCACAAATTACGATCGTCTACGCTTAATATCTCATGAAGTAAAGACTTAAGACAAAAAACATGGGCAATTAAACATTGAAAGTATTTAGTCTAAGCTCTTGTAATGGGTCAAATTGAGAATGAGCCATTTCTTCATGAGATTACATGCGTAGACGATCGTCATTTGTGGTCATCTTTCGTGAATCAACCTGTACCAGATAAAGATGGTGCGACGATTGATTATTATTATGTTTGGCAAGCACGGGCGTGGGTACGGACAGAAGTAGGGATCAATTGAGGAACTTGGGAGAGATACAAAAAAATATATGTGGTAGGTGGCAGACGAGCAGGTGAATCATATTCTGATGGTAAGCGATTGCCACCGCCCATAGACACCTGCAACACCAGTAGAGTCACAAGTGCGCTACCAACCTTTAAGCCGATTCTGTGGGTAACTGTGAAACAAGCCGCATCGGCTGATGCAATCCAAAGGTTTTTAATTAGTATCTAGTGGTTTTTAGTGTACAAATTTGGTGTTACTTTGTGCAGTGAAGTGCCGCAGGGTGATATTAATATAAGAATCATTGAATTGTGTCGTTTTTAACACTGCTATTGTGTGTCGAGTGAGATGTCACGTGAACAATTTGCTTTGACCTAATAGAGTCTTAGAACCTACGGCTTTGTTAAAAATAGTCTCCACAGAATCCTTAGGACATTAAAACGCTAAACACCGGCGTTTTATTGAGTGACTGTGACTTCGACTGACTTCGACTGTTGACTACACTTTATCAAACTACACTTGACATTGGCAAAATTAAATGTGTCATGAACACAATACAGGCCATAATTAAAAAAAAAAAACCTTTAAGCCCCTTTCCACCAATTGAGCCTCCGGTAACCTCACTCACTCAACGAAACAAAAAATGTAAAGCGAGTAAAAAAAATGTTTATTTTCGACTCGAATAATTGGATTTAAATTCCGAAAATGCCAAATATCGCTCTTTTGCGATTCACACGTTCACGCTTTCTCTACTTTAGGCTATTTATATCGATGTTTTACATGTAATAATATCGATAATTTTAGTTCGATATCGATTTTTTCCCTTTGCAAGCCAACCCTAATCTCGAAATATAAATGAATTGTTACTGATTCTATTTGTATAAAGTTTTGTATTGAATGCCGAGTTTCTGACTAGTTTGTATGGATTGTTTGTTTTGTTTATTGTATGGGTTTAATAAACCTTTAGAATTACAAAATTACAAAAGTATCTATACTATTTATAAAGAGATAACTTCTATAGACAACGACAAGGCTTATAGGTAAACCGAAAACACGAAACGCTTGCCCGATGTAATTGGACACAGCGCCATCTATTGGTTCATTTCTGAATTACGGTCCCGAAGCGAAGTGAGGGCGGGCCACTAGTAGATAAATAAATAGACACTCTTTAAAGAGATCGAAGATGGCGGCCTCGATGGCGCATTGGCTAAAGTGTTCGCCCGAAGTGCGAAAGGCCCCGGGTTCGATTCCCGGTCAAGTCAATTTAGGAAACAACATTTTTTAAGTTTTATTTTCCAAGTTAAAATTGTCGTCATAGAACAGGGGTTGACCTAGTTTGAGACTAGGTTGACGCATTTATTTTATTTATTTTCTGAATGTTTTCCTTTTTATTTGATGTTGAAGGTTCAAACATGAGTTTAGATCAAGGTAGTGTGTAAAATTTTGTATTACAACATTCGTGAATGCTATAAAAGTTCGATTTTCTGCCGCGCACCTCCTCATTGTGGAATCAACTTCCCGCAGCGGTATTTCCGAACCGGTACGACATTCAAATCTTCAAGAAACGAGCCTATACCTTCCTAAAAGGCCGGCAACGCATCCGCACTCCTTCTGGTGTAGCTGATGTCCATGGGCGGCGGTGTTCACTTACCATCAGGTGACCCGCTTGCTCGTTTGCCTTTCTAAATCATAAAATACTATACTTATCAGTTCTACAAATGAATCGCCAATTTTATTAGATAATTTTAGATAGTTTAAAACCAGACAGTTAATTTTTTTTTTTTTCTCGGCGCTGCACGGTTTGTGCATTGGCCACTGACGGGAGTATTGTGAGAAGGGACGATAGGAAAGGTTGGGAAACAAATTATTAGAAGAAATCGGGATATGGGGAACGGGTAATATGCAATGCAAGGATCAGATAAGGATTAAGGATAAATATCAATATGATGGTATGGTAGGTATTTATAATTTTATAGACAGTTAATTAATAAGCCTTCATTAAGGTCGACTGATATGATTCATTCATTCATTCGAAATATGACTAATCGAGATATTTTCTTACGGTTTATTTTGACATGTCATGTTACTAATTAGTTGATGACTGTGTCTGCAAATGGACAGTATTAGCAAATGTTCAATTGAAAAATATGAAACACTATGCCGTTATTTTACTAACTGCCGCACTCACAGACGGTGATCAAACCTTAATTGTCATGACGCCTATTTAGCGCGATGGTTTAAGCGCCGGTTGAGACGTAAGGGTCGTGAGTTCGATTCCCGCACTAACACAAATGTTTGTTGATGAAACAGATATTTGTGTTGGGTCTGGGTGTTTGTGGTTCCCTTGTCGTTTCTGGTTTCCATAGCACAAGGGAAAACCTTAGTTTGGAACCAGGACAATGTATGTGATGTTGTCTCAATTCATGATTATTATTTATATGTCAAAATATTTTATTTTATTTATTTAAAGATTTTACAATTCATATTAAGTTAACAACCCCCTTAACTTAGTTATTGACCCCTATTTTAATATCTTAGACATCAAGACTATCAATAATTAAGATAATCAGCATTAAGGTTAAATGACGTCTCTGAGTGCAGCAGTAACCAATGCAAAGACTTAAGCAAGAATTTTGGAGAATTTTCGGGTCGAGCCAAAATTATGTTTCTACAAGCTTTCGAACATAGCTCGTGTTTGTGATCACCGCACCGCATTAGGCAAGCGTGATGATTAAGCCTAATCCCATCATAGTAGTGATGACTTGATTTCCATGACGGAGGCCTTTGCCCTGCAGTGGGACAGATTATGTTTTTAAACTTTCGCGTTGCATTATACAATTGGGTATTTGACTAATCTCGATATAGTAAAAAATATTGATACTTTATCAAAATATTGGTAAATAAGAATCAATGGCCAACATTTTCAGTTAAAAATATAACGTCTAGCTGGTTTTGTGAGCATTCAAAGTTTCATGCGCAAGTCCATTTTTAAAGTATAAAATTAAAAAAAATAATTATATCATTGCCCGTACATTTTCCACCAACTTGTATTATAAAACCATTTACTTAAACGAAACATTTGATATAGCTACCAAACAAAATTTACTAGACGCGCACACAGAAGTTTGAGTTGGGACGTCACAATTCAATAGCCATTTGTATAGAGCGATTTTGGGCTTGCCCAAAACATGTGCTCTTAAAGTTGTGATATCTCAGGTAATTCAATTGAGAATCAAGTGATTCATTGAACGATGTTTTTTAAATTGAGGCTGTCTTTTGATTAAACACATAAAAAAATTAGTCAAATACCCAAAACGGGAACTAAACGCGATGAGATTTAAAATAAGTACATATAGCACTTACTGCTTGACGTTTCGACTGCGTTACAACAGCCGTGGTCACAAGCGACAACAAGTGGGTTCGCTTGTTTGCTTGTAAGTGCTATAATGTACTTATTTTGAACTAGTGGCCCGCTCTCACTTCGCTTCGGGACCGTAATTCAGAAATGAACCAATAGATGGCGCTGTGTCCAATTACATCGCGCAAGCGTTTCGTGTTTTCGGTTTACCTATAAGTCTTGTAGTTGTCTATAGAAGTTATCTCTTTATAAATAGTATAGATTTCGTCGCGTTTATATCAAGTAAGTAGGACAGTAGGTATATAGGCTGGTGATTTTCTTTATTGAAACATTTTTCGTTGGAAAACCTAACTAAAATGTGTAATCGAACGAAAAACATAAATAAACCCCGCAGACTGGAAAATGTTCAGTGGCTGGTAAAAATCTACCAAAGGATCACCTAACGTAGGGCTGCCACAAAAGAGATCAGATAATACCTCAATTTTATTACTTCCGATTTCGACACAACTATTTTTTTTTACATTATAGCGGACAAACGAACAGACGGCTCACCTGATGGTTTAACTGTGGGAGAGCCACGCTTCGGCATGAATGGGCCGGCTCGACCGGAGTGATACCACTGCCTCACAGAAAACCGGCGCGCAGCCCCTGTGCTGCGTTTCACCGAGTGAGTGAGGGTACCGGTGGCCCACTCGGGGGGAAGGGGATAAAAGGTTGGCAGCGCACTTATAACTCCACTTGTTTGCAAGTGTCCATGGGCGGCGGCAATTGCTTGCCATCAGGTGATCCACCTGCTCGCCTGCTACCTATCACATAAAAAAAAAGGTCGTATCTGCTCGGAAACACCATCGTTGGCAGATGATTCCAGTATCACTGTGAGCGGTACAAAGTGACATGCAAAACGCACTGTGGTGGAATAAAATCCATCTAAATGAAGTGAATGGTATTTGGATCTCACGGCCGCTTACCATCAGGCGGAGAGAGGTCATCTTGAGACCTCAATATAAAAAAAAGTAAAGTCAGATACTGCCTCGCTGCAAGGCAAATCAAGTCAGTACTATGAAGGGATTAGACTTAATCGCCATTGGTGGTTTAAGTACCGGGCCGTGATCTCGGGGTCCCGGGTTCGATTCCCGGTATGTTACGAATTTTTCGAACATAGCTCGGGTTTGTGATCACCGCACCGCATTAGGCAAGCGTGGTGATTAAGCCTAATCCCATCATAGTAGCGATGACTTGATTTCTATGATGGAGGCCTTTGCCCTGCGGTGGGACTAGTGTCCCTATATAGTTATAGGCTGATACTTTACCTTCTTTATATAAGAACTAGTGGCCCGCCCTCACTTCGCTTCGGGACCGTAATTCAGAAATGAACCAATAGATGGCGCTGTGCTCAATTACATCGCGCAAGCGTTTATAGTTAGCTGGGCTGTTGTAGTTCTACATCAAGGAGCCTGATCTTCAAAATATAATATACTATAAGTGCCCTGATATTACAGCTATACATAAAAAAAGTTTCATTCGAATTGGTTCAGTAGTTTCCGAGATTAGCGCGAACAAACAGACAAACAGACAAACAGACAAACAGACAGACAAAAATTTTAAAATCATTGATTCATGTTCTGTTACTGTTTTTTAGTCGTCCTAAGTTATTTTGAGGTAAATATCTTCAATGTACAGACACAGCTTTTTACATTTTATTATATGTATAGATAACGTAAAATACGTACGTTTATAGTGTAAAATCTTTGGGTTTATGAAGTATGAAGCACAGTAAACTTCTCTTACCTTTAGTAGTACTACGGATTTTTGAGGAACTATATAAGTTTCACGGATGTATATAAGGGGGGGGGGGGGGGGGTCTAGGGGGTCCGGACCCCTCCCCATGAGGCCTGGTATGACAAATCAACCTCACGTTCTTCAAGAATGCGTACAAGTAATAACACACGCTGGGTCCAGCCGGTCCTTGAATTGTACTTTGGGAGAGCCGCATTATAAAATATTATTACAATTAGGGAAATTGTTAAATCCGAGCACGGGGGGGGGGGGGGGGTTCGTAATTGTTTTGCAATGTG
>CM026302.1:4138212-4178508 GCA_014851415.1 Cnaphalocrocis medinalis
TATTTCATTATTAATTCGTCTGACCTATAACATATAACAATATAAGTACATATCGTATATCTACACTCCTTCTGGGGTGTGTCATTCTGAACTTAACTGGAAAGAGGGTGGAGGATACGTGCCGAATGACAGGATGTGAAAGAAGAAAATTGCGCAGGATGATGATGATCTATACTCTCCTGGTGTAGCTGATGTCCATGGGCGGTGGTCATCACTTACCATCAGATGGCCCGCTTTTTCGTTTGCCTCCCCATCTCGGAGCCAAACATACTTACCACTTACCCCTTATTAAAAAACGTAGTCTAAAATTTGCCAAGGCTTAAAAATTATGCTGTCACTTTCATAAAAGTTACAAGTAAAAGTGACAGCATCAGTTTTAAACCAAATCGAAACTTAGAACACGTTTTTTAATAATGTGGCTTTATTTTGGTTATAGTTATATCGAGAATAAAAATAAATTGGTATAATGGACTCCTGAGAATATCAGGTGACGAAACGGCGAAGACGCCATATCTGTTGTAACCCTGAGCTTTGGCGACGCTACGCAACAGCGATGCAAGCATTAATTTTATGGCTGAAAACAGAACGGAATGGAGAGTTCTCGTGTCTGAGCCAAAGATCTAATTCTAAGTAGATCGTAATTGTAACATAGAATAGAGTTAAATAGCTAGGCAATAGACACCATTTATTGCCAGTTTCTAGGCAATAAAGAAGGTAAATTGTCGAAATGCTTTGTAATAAATCACCGAGCACAGCGATCCACCTTTACAAGCAAGTCAGTTACTGTCGCACTGCTCGACACCGCGCCGCGCAGCGCACGCGGCCCGGCTCTAATTAACAAAGATTTAAATCATAGATATGCCCTCGCCATACTTTGACCGCGCCGATTTGAGTCGCACCTCAAATAACCTAGTCTAACTCAACTGGGATTAGCACGAATTAGTTGTCGTTTGCACTCGGTGACAGTTGTACGACACAGCTGCCTGGATTTTTGACAGGAAAAAGCACTCAAAATGCCTTCATGTGCCTTTTTATTGTGCAAGAAAAATACTACAAATTCAAATAAAGCGAATGGTGTAACATTTCACTCGTAAGTATTTATATTTCATCAATAATTTAATTTATTTTATTTTGTTGACAAAACATCAAAGTCTGATCGCCCAGCGCGTGACAGAGAGAGTAGTATTGGCAATTACTGTGAGACAAAACGAGACAACATCATTATCTCGGTGGCCAATATACTTAGACCCGCTGTAGTACTCAGAACTCAGTTGATAACAGCTCATTTGTTAATGGTTTACAATAAACGGGAAAAGTACGGTAGCGTCAGCAGTTTCGATAGGCAATGTTTTAATAGCGGTCAGATATAAAATAGCAATTTTATTTCGACTAGAAATCAATAAACATGCAAATAATAATTACGTATTATTTTTAAGTGAACGTTTATTGTTTTAGATTTCCGCAAGATCCGCGTTTAAAAGAAAAATTGATCAAAGTTATCCAGCGGGATCGAAGGGATGAATACTGGTTACCTGGAACAATTTAGTCGAATTTTCTCTTCTCATTTCAAAGAAAATGATTTATATTTGACTCCCCTAGTTCGGCGTAAAGTAAAAAGTATTATATTTGTATTTCTTCTGTTGTCTTATTCTAAACACAAGTGCTTAAGCTACTTAGTACGGAGTCAGGACATTAAATGTGGGGTTGTGTTAATTATTAATTAATTATTAAGTTATAGTAAATATTACTTATAATTTTTCTTAAGGAATAGTAGGTCAAAGGCCTTTATTATAGAAATCAAGTCATAGCTACTATGATGGGATTAGGCATAATCACCACCCTTTATGCGGTTTGGTCATCTAATCCGATATTCGCTCTGTGATTAGAGTAATTTATTTTAATAAATAGAAAAATGTAGTGTAACATTTAGAAATAAAATGTCCTATAAATAAAATTGCTTTTAAATTTAGGAATTGTTTTATTTTTAGTTCCCAGTATGAAAATTTTGCTGACCGTATTTTATCCTCATAGATAGTCACTTTCGATGACACGCACACGTCATGTCATCAAAATATTGCCTCGTTTTTAGGTGTCAGGGCATATCTATGATTTAAATCTTTGCTAATTAAGTGCAAAGAAATAAAGCCCGATTAGCAATACAAAGTGAACCATCAACTTCTGGGAAATAACAAACTACAGTTAAACTTAATAATTGAAAAGATGTAATGTTTATTTCTTAAATATAGGTTAGGTTACTGATTTGCAGCTCGGTAAGGACGGTTCGGTGCTCCCGGCTGTCCCTATCACTCCCCCCAGCCAGTGTTGGGCAAAATGTAATCTAACTACTGATTACTAACTACGATTACATTAAGTAGTTAGTAATCATGATTACTAACTACTTAATGTAATCGTAAAAAGTAGTTAAACTTTATGATTACTAACTACAAATTGTAGTTGCAATCACGATTACATGATTACTTTTTTTGACTACTTTTTCCTTCCTTGAATGTTTGGTTTCGCGGATCGCTCATGCATGTATCTGTTACTGTAAAAGCTCGAACTACTGTAAATCCTAAGATTTACCAACATGAGTTGGTAAATGTAAGTAATTCTGAAAATAAGAGAAGTTCAAGATTTTTTGGCCGGTCACTGTTCAAATCTAATCTAACCAATGTTTTTGTGATTAACCAGACAGACACACAGATGACTGACAGACAGACAGACTGGCAGACTAACAGCCTGAAAGACTGACAGACTGACTGACGGACAGACAGACAGACAGACAGACGGACAGACTGACAGACTGACAGACTGACTGACGGACAGACAGACAGACGGACAGACGGACAGACGGACAGACTGACAGACTGACAGACTGACAGACTGACAGACTGACAGACTGACAGACTGACAGACTGACAGACTGACAGACTGACAGACTGACAGACTGACAGACTGACAGACTGACAGACTGACAGACTGACAGACTGACAGACAGGCAGACAGGCAGACAGGCAGACAGACAGACCGACAGACAGACAGACAGACAGACAGGCAGACAGACAGGCAGATAGACAGACAGACGGACAGACGGACAGACGGACAGACGGACAGACTGACAGACTGACAGACTGACAGACTGACAGACAGACAGTCAGGCAGACAGACAGACAGAGAGACAGACAGACAGGCAGACAGACACACTTTACCATTTATAATATTAGGATGTATACGTCTACAAATTATTTCACAATATTAGTCTTCAATCCTTGAAATAAACAAACTTCATTGAAACGATCGGATTTTTTTATGTACAGAATACCTATTTTATGACATTATGTGTCGGTATATAGGTAATATTCGACGAAATGTAAGTTCGTAGAACATAAACAATCAGGAGGTAATCAAGTAATCATAACTACTTGATTACAGTAATCAGATTAACAACTACTTCATGTAGTTTGATTACATGTAGTTAACTACATGTAGTTATGATTACATGTAGTTAACTACTTTAAATCGTAGTTAGTAATCTGATTACTAAAATATAGTTAACTACGCCCTACACTGCCCCCAGCACACCCAGAGGAGCAGTGTCTCGCTTGGGGTGAAGACTAAGAAGTCCACCAGGACTTCTTAGTCAGATCCTGAAGTCCCTGTCCCCCCCTTACCCACTTTGGCGAATACGAGAGCACTTCAGCCGGGATAACATGCGTGCCACGAGATAATTTTGTCGACACTCGTATTGCGTCGGCGCAAGTTGCTTCTCGCTCACCTGACTGAGCGATGAGCGGGATAGAAGGATGCGCTCTCGCCAACGAGTGTCGACAAGAATTAGTCGCGGTGCGCATTTTAGGCCTACAGGGGTTTTAGTCGCAGGAGGAGTCCGACATACATAACCCGTCCGCTCGGGGGCGGGCAATGCATAATTTTGCAGTGTGTTATTTTCTGGAAGTTGGTGTAATTGTTTTGACATTCATAAGTGTTACGTATGGACCTAAATCGAATATCAATTAGTATTTGGTACCTTGGAGAGCAGAGCTATCTCGGCCTTGGCGTTCTGCGCGAAGGCGGCCAGCAGCGGCGTGTAGTGGCGCAGGTGCTTGGCGGCCTGCTCCGCCAGCAGCTCCTCCTTCTTGTTCCACTCGCCGCGCGACATCACGCACTGCCAGATCTGAGACACCACCCGCACATACATCGACCGTTCTCGACCTTAAGCTCATATCCTTAGAGTCTAATATCAATCAGGCTGCCATGTCGACATATGGTGCGCGGCGTGCGCAGGAGCCACAGCGTTGGCCGAAAGACTCGGCCGCAGCCAGACTCGAGTGCTTACCGCGCGCCTTCACGACTCGTCATCAAGTTTCATCATGTAAGATATTTAGTGGGTTGTCGAATTCATTTTATGCAATAGATGTTTTTTTTAAATATCGAGGACAATCAAAATGACCCCACTCCGTCTGATGGTAAGCGACCGTGAGATCCGAATATGAGATTGACAGGCACAAAAGAAAAAATTTAAGGTGTAGGCAAATAAAATCATTTATATTCTGATTTTTAATCATGTGGAGTAAACTGACAGATGCAAATGTCAAGTTTCTTATATTTTGACATTTTGCATCTGTTAAATTGACGACCAACGTCGACAAAGTTAGACCAGCCGGGCTAACATGCGCGCCGCGAGATAATTTTGTCGACGCTCGTATTTTGTCGATGCAAGTTGCGTCTCGCTCACCTGACTGAACGATGAGCGGGATAGAAGGATGCGCTCTCGCGAACGAGAGTCGACAAAATTTTGTCGCGGTGCGCATGTTAGGCCTACTGACGTCAACGTAAAAACCCTAATGCATGTAAGATTTGTTTGTTTTTTTTTTCTTTCTACCAACAATTAGGGGATTAAAAGAGCTTACTGTATTTAAAAAAATACGTTTAAAAGTAGTGTGCGTACTCACGATGGCGACGACCTCGTGCTCGGGGATGGCGTGCTTGGCGGCCATGTCGCGCAGCTCCTGGATGAGGTCGCGCACGGGCTTGTCGTCCGCCAGCTCGTCCAGCAGCGCCGCCGTCAGCGAGCGCCGCGCCTCCTGCCGTCACATAACACACCACACCGGACCCGTTACGATACGATCATATGCCTCCCTAACTAAGCAGTAAACCTAACACCGAACTTTTCAAGAAATTATATCGTGCCCACGCTGGGATTACGCTAGTACTCAGTAGGCAAGAGGACTGGCTGGAACTGAATTCATAGACCTAAATATACTTTATTTCTTGTAAAGAAAGTTGACAACCCTACACTACACTACCTACCTACCGTCCCATCCCCACCCTGGACAAACATTCGTATGACAATTATTTGTTTATTCAGTGTCTGGGTGTAATATTAATTAATATAATGGCGTAAGTAACCTAAAATGTAGCGAGACAAATGACAACGCAACAACGATGCAGCGAGCCAGTACAGTACCGCGGTATGGATACGAGTAGCCGAAGTGGCGAGCATTTGGAGAGGCCTATGTCCAGCAGTGGACTGCAACAGGCTGATGATACAGAAGGTAGGCCTACTGAGTACTAGGGGTAATCTTAACTAATCTTATCCGTGAAAAGTTCGTGCCCTAACATGTAGAAAGAAAGAAATCGTAGCGTATGGGTATCGCAAACCATTTGTGTGAACATTTAAGAGCTCACATAAAATATAAGGGTTAAGGTATTGAACATTAACGTCAAATGACGTCACTGAGTATTATATTTTTGTTCCGTCTGTTGTCTGACATCTGTAACACAAGTGCACCTCTCATCTGCGGCACATTACGAGCGCGGTATCGGCTATGTTGTAAATGAGTTGAAAATAAAGTTTTTTTTTTTGCAAAAATAACTTTGATCGGATCCGGCCATAAGCAGCTTAAAGGTTAAGCTACTTAGTAGGAGTTCGGTCAATGTATGCGATGATGAAATGATGAGAAATGAGAACCAGAGTCACCGACATAGCCCACCGAATTAGCAAACTGAAGTGGCAGTGGGCTGGTCACATTAGCCGCAGAACTGACAACCGTTGGAGCCGTAAAGTCCTTGACTGGAGACCGCAACTCGGTAAGCGTAGTGTTGGACACCCTGCGACAAGATGGGATGATGACATTCGGAGGCTGGCTGGAGTTATCTGGATGAGAGTGGCCGAAAATCGGGAGCGGTGGCGTGCATTAGGGGAGACCTATGTCCAGCAGTGGACGAGTGTGGGTTGCTGATGATGATGATGATGATGCGATGATGTGTGCATTGTGTGTGTGGTGTGTGTGTGTCACCTGCGAGGCCTGCGCGCGGTGCAGGCGCAGCAGCTCGGACAGGTCCTTGCCGGCGAAGGCCAAAGCCAGCGCCTCCTCGCTGCGCCGGTTCAGCGGCAGGAACTCCAGCAGCCTGTCACCATAGAACACGTTATTATTACACATACTTCCTGTTCAGGCTAACGCCTGCCAAAAGGGAATAGACCCCAAAAGCGCGCCTGCATTGTTGCCGCGGTCCGCTCATAAGTAAACCTTTTAAAAATATATATGTGGGTGGATACAGTTAATTTCACTTGTCATTCTATTACTATCAAGTACGCATCTCTAAAACCATTGTAATACGAAAAGCAGCGATAAATAAGCATATTATCAAGAATATGGGTTTTAATTAAGGCCCCATAGTGTCCATGAAGAGACACTTCCTATTCTTATATTGCAAGTGTTGTAAATTATTCCAATATGTGACTGCTAACGCTATCTATGTAGAAACATGTGAATGTGTCCTTTTTCATCTGTCACAGCTATCAAATATGATTGATGAAATAAATCTCTTCCGTTGGATATTCTCTCAAGCGAACTGCGTTTTAAGTCTTTATAAACTGTAGTTCACTACCTAGCCACGATCTTTAGCGTGGCGGGGTAGTAGTGACCCCGCCTCGAACGCCAAAGGTCGTGGTTTCGATACCCACTCTAGACAAACATTCATGTGATAGATATTTGTTTGTTCAGTGTCTGAGTGTAATATTAATTTATATGATAGCGTAAGTAACCTAATATAAAACAAACAAATGTAGCGAGACAAATGACAACGCAGCAACGATGCAGCGAGCCAGTACGGTACCGCGTTATTCTTCCCCTCGCTCCATTAGCCAATTCTTACAAAAAAATAAGCTTTCAAATCACGATGGGAATTATAAAATATAGAATATTTATATATAAATTAAATATATAATTATACATGGGGTGTGGTGTGAATTTATCTATTTACTAGTGGCCCGCCCTCCCTTGTTTCGGGACAGTAGTTCCAGTGCCAACTAATAGGTGGCGCAGGAGGTCGATTGCATCGCGCTAGCGTTTCGCTTTTTCAATTAGTATACAGGGTGTATCTGTGAACATTTACATCCCTTTAACCACGTGTTCTACCAACCATTTTGAGCAACATTTGTATAACAACTTATCGAAATTCATCGAAAAAATTTTTCGACTCTCCATACAAATTGACCAAGTCACGTAACCGACTTTGTATGGAAAGATGAAATTTATTTATGCGAATTTTCAAAAGTCATAGAACAAATGTTGTTCAGAATGGTTAGTAGAACACCTGGTTAAAGGGATGTAAATGTTCACAGATACACCCTGTATAAGGTCTGTCGATGTCTATAGAATTCACCTCTTTATAAATAGTATGGATGGATATGGATTAAAGGTGAATCCCCTCCCCAGCATGGCTTAACACCTCCAGCACGAAGAGGCCACATGTCCCGGTACCGACCTGCCCTCGAGCTGTCCCTTCTTGAGCGCGGTGACGAGCGAGGAGATGCCGCGCTCGGCCTTGACGGTGGCGAACACCTCCAGCACGAACTCCAGCGCCAGGTTGTCCTTCAGCAGGTGCTCGTTCACCAGCACCAGCAGCACGGACGGCGGCACGCAGCCGTTGCCTGCCGCCGACACAAAACACAATCATAAAACACTTTTCAACGAACTTAGGCTGCCTGTCCACCGAAGCAGAGCGGGGCGGAGTGAAATCCGCATAACACGAATGACATAGAAACTCCGCTACTCGACAAACATACTTCTTCTATTGGTGGATTTCACTTCACTTCGCAGCTTCGGTGGACAGTCAGCCTTAGGAACCGTTCACACCAAACGTACCTATTGTCCGCAGCTGACTGTGTCTAAGTACTAAATCGTCCAGTAGGTTCGGTGTGAACGACAATTTCAATATTTATGGGAAAACAATAAACTCGCCTATGTGGCAATGCAGCCTAATGCTTTCTTCTTAAAAAGGTCACATTTGTAGCTGTCACTGTTGGGCCAAAATAATTCGTCAAAAAAAGTCGTGAAAACAGCGTAATAGCGCCACTACATTACATAATGGTATGGCAACACCATGGGTATGGCACGGGCAAACCGTTAGTTTCTCAAAAAATCACGTCACGACTCCTTTGACGTATTATAGTGAAATGTAGCGCGGCCAGTGATATCAGGCGTCCACAGAGACGGCCCGAGGATGTTCCGCGCGTCCATGTCGCACCACTTCGACACCACGAGGCGCAGGGCGCGTCACGTGGCTCTAATCGTGTGCAGATTCCCTAAAGGCGGGACAAGTGTAACGTGTAATCCAGACGAGTGTTACGTGTAATGTAATTCACCGTGTGGAAGGCACTACAAACATTACATGAAACGCTCGCGTGGCGATCCGCGGTTGATCCATCGCAACGGCGGATCCAGGGGGGGGTCATGGGGGTCATGACCCCCCCCTGGGCTGGTTCCAGGACTTAGGTGGACCACTAATTGAACTTAATGATTTTATTCATATTTTTGTCACCATACAGATATTACGTAACCTTCAATATTAATTTAATATACCTAATAAATAATAGGTAAAAAAATTTAAGTTCCTACAGAACTTCTTACCTTATAAAATATGTACCTTTTTTACTTATACCTATCTATTGTTATCAAAGTTAAATTGAGTTGAGTTGACGACCCATTTGGTTCAGTGGTAGTGAACGCTGCGTCTGATCCAAGGATTGCGGGTTCGATCCCCGCACAATGCAAACATTTGTGTGCATGAACATTTCGGTTTGCATTGGTCTGGGTGTTTTCTATGTATTATAAGTATCTATTTACAAAAGAAAAGTATTACATGTATAATTGGGTTACAGTTAAAACTAGATATTAGTTAGAACGCGTTTTTAGGGTTCCGTAGCCAAAATGGCAAAAACGGAACCCTTATAGTTTCGTCATGTCCGTCTGTCCGTCTGTCCGTCTGTCCGTCTGTCACAGCCGATTTACTCGGAAACTATAAGTACTACAGTGATGAAATTTGATGGGAATATGTGTTGTATGAACCGCTACAAAAATATGACACTAAATAGTAAAAAAAAGAATTGGGGGTGGGGCCCCCCATACATGTAACTGAGGGATGAAATTTTTTTTTTCGATGTACATACCCGTGTGGGGTATCAATGGAAAGGTCTTTTAAAATGATATAAAGTTTTCTAAAAAACATTTTTCTTAAAGTGAACGGTTTTTGAGATATCAGCTCTCAAAGTCGTAAAAAGTATGTCCCCCCCCCCCCTCTATTTTTATAACTACGGGGTATAAAATTCTAAAAAAAATAGAGGTGATGCATGCTAATTAACTCTTTCAACGATTTTTGGTTTGATCAAAGTATCTCTTATAGTTTTTGAGATAGGTTGATTTAACTGTAATTTTTTATATTTGCTGCTACGGAACCCTTTGTGCGCGAGCCCGACTCGCACTTGGCCGGTTTTTCTAGTTAGAACTAGTTTTTACGTAATGCCTTTGTTTACACTAGAATTCACTGATTTCTGAATCAAATATCAGTTATTACTTATTTATTTATTATTATTATTAAAACTGTTCCGACCGTAGCACAGATACAAAATCAGGGCCGTTTTGAAATGCGGCCGATCAACGATTTGCTGCATTGTCATTGAAATATAATATGTCCTTCAATAAGGCGGGCCACGTTTGCCACTTCGTACTTCTTTCTGCTTATGACTGAGAAGTGTTGCCTAGGGAATGCAAATCTCCCGAGATTGGGGGGCTCAAGCGAGATCTCGCGAGTTTATGAAAATCAACAAATCTCGCGAGATCTCGGTAATTTCGAGATCTCGCGAGATTTGTTGATTTGTTTGTTTTTTTTTTCAAATATTAACAATATTTGAATAGTTAAATGAGGAAAATAATTACTAAAAATAAAAAGTAAGTACCTATGTATTATAAAACCGTTTTTTTTTCTTTTTTTTTAGCCTACGTTGTCCCACTACTGGGCAAAGGCCTCACCCAAATGCCGCCATTGCACTCTGTTTGTAGCGGTGGTTTGCCAATTGTTGGAGAAATGGTCTAAAACATCTCATCATCATCATCATCATTTCAGCCAATAGACGTCCACTGCTGAACATAGGCCTCCCCCAATGTTCTCCACACAGATCGGTCCTGTGCCACCCGCATCCAAGGGACTTCCGCGACCTTCACCAGATCGTCGGTCCACCTGGTGGGGGAGGCCTGCCACGGCTGCGGCCTCTTGCACGTGGCCTCCACCCAACGGCCGTCTGTTTTCCTCGCAGTGTGTCCTACCCATTGCCATTTCAGCCACGTCATACGTCACGTCGATCATTCAAGTCATCTCGCCATCTCTTTTTGAGCCTACCTAGAGGCACGACGACGTCCTGCTGGCTGCCAATGCGTAATGATTTTGGTCCACCTCTCTGGGTGCATCCACAAACGTAGCCGGCCCAATCCCATTTGAGCCTAGCGGATTTTTTTCCCACATCCACGATCCCAGTTTTGGAGCGGATTGTGGTATTCCTGACTCGTTCAGTGATCTTAATACCCAGTATACTCCACTCCATCGCTCTTTGAGCTTGGTCTTTTGATGTTCGGTTAGCGACCAAGTCTGAGCACTGTAGGTAAGCATGGACAAAATACACACGTCAATGAGCTTGCGTTTAAGTGACAGAGGAAGGTCTCCCTTCATGTACGCTTTCATGGACCAGTAGCTCTTTCAGGCATTATCGAAGCAGCGCTCGATCTCTCTTTCCTACCTGTTTTCGAAGGAAACTTCCTATCTGGCCCATGTAGACCGATATCCTACGTTTTGTGCTATTTGTCATCAATATTGTTTTCAACCGATTCATCATTAGTCCAACCTCAAGACTCGCTGTGCTCAGTTCTTTAAGCATTTCTTCTAGTTCCGTGGATGTGTTAGCGAAGAAACACGTTGTCGTCTGCAAAGCGAAGGTTTGTCAGCCTTCTTCCTTCTACATCAATACCCTTTGATTTTCATTTATCCGCTAGGACTCTGAAAACTTCGTCTAAAGTGCTAGTAAACAGTATGGGTCGCTGTTTGACGCCTTTTGAGTATATAATTTGATATTTGCAGTACTCTGTGAATAGGTAAATTATACGGAGAAGGTTTATATAAGTGGAATCAATTTCCTGGCTACTTAACGCGTTGAATAAGGATTTATGGTATAAACTGTTCAAATATTGTTAATATTTGAAAAAAAAAACAAACAAATCTCGCGAGTCGAAATTGCGGAGATCTCGCGAGATTGATTTTCATAAACTCGCGAGATCTCGCTTGATCCCAATCTCACGAGATGTGCTTCCCTTGGCAACACTTCTCATAATAAGTATAGTAATAAGTCTTATTGAAGAATCTCAACGACAATGCGGCAAATCGTTGATCGGCCGCATTTCAAAACAACCCTGATTTAGATATCTGTGCTACGGTCGTCGGAACAGTTATTATAACTGACTCGCTTTGGGAAAACGCGTTTTGTCTCGTAGAAACTAGTTTTAACTGATATTCGATCCAAACATCAGTGAATTCTAGTGTTAACAAAGGCATTACGTAAAAACTAAGTAGTTCTAACTAGAAAAAAATTGTTCTAACTAATAACTAGTTTTAACTGTAACATTTATATTTCAAATTCCACTGTTGTTTCTGATATCCGTAACGCAGGTGCTTGAGCTACCTATCTCGGAGTCAGATCAATGTATGTGATGTTGTAAAATATTAAAAAAAAAAATCTTGACTTGAGCACCACTATTGTGACCCCCTCCTGGCGCCAAAGCTGGATCCGCCCTTGATCCATCGGCTGTCGGTTTTTGCGCGAACACAAAGGCGCTCACAATGCTCGTTTGGACACAATGGGGGCTACCGCTTGTGAAAATCCCGTTAGATGGCGTACCTGTCGAAAGAGGTCCAACTACACGGTGATTGGTTATTTAGATATGAGATGTCAAAATGTCACTAAAACGACCAATGACGTTGAAGTTGGACCTCAGTCTACACCAGTGTGCGTTCACTCAGTATTATTCATTTTTGTATGGAGAATCATGATCAGATTAAGTACTGAACTTTCTTGCTAGATGACGTTAATTACTTATTTTACGTTCAGTACTATGCAGTATCTTATTAAGTTGTCATGCAGATTAAAATAGTGACATAAACAATAACCTGTAAATTACGTTGAATGGAACGCGCCGCCTGACATTGACACGTCACTCGAGTTGTCACAAATTTAGTGCAAATTTTTTCTCTTTTTCGTTTGCTTTCAAATTCGAATTGTGTGCGTTTGCTTGGATGTTTTTCGTGGCTTTTTCCTTCTTGAAGACTGTTTTTGTTACCTGGACACCGATTGCCGCTTTATATATCGACCACAGCATCATCACCTGGACATTGGACCTCTGCCTAACCTGCCGACCCACCCGCTCTCGTCTCCCGGAATTGAAGAACGTAGCTATTTGCCCTGGTGACGCTGCTGCCCGTCACCGGGCTGTTAATTTGCTACGTTGAGATTTTGGATGGTTATACCGCCATCAGTCGGTCGCCAGAGCCTAGTTCGCTATTTGGCAGGATGCACTGCGTGCATGTGAGATTGGCTTTTGGGGCGGAATGGTATTCGTTCACCCCCCTTACACCCGCTGTTGCATAACGATGTTTAATTACATAAACAAATGTCTATCCACCCACCTGCTAAGTTCGAAAACTCGTCAAACTATCTACACAATAAGGGTAAAAACGCGCCCTTGTCAATGACTGCATGAAAATTAAGGCAATGGAATATTATAAAAGAAAAAATAAAAAACATTAATTTAAACCTGTGTTATCTTTGTATATATTACTAGCGGCCGCCCGCGACTTCGTCCGCGTGGAAAAGTAACTTTTTACCCCCCTTTTAACCCCTTACAACCCCCTTAATATTATTATGTTGATACAACTTAAACAAATTATTTCGACCAAATTTGGTACCATAAAAACGGTCATTGTGACTAAACCTTAAAAGATAGACATATGCCGTCGCGGACTTTTTTTTAGATCATGTATAGAGGAATAATTCTTTCATACATATTTTTTGTGTATCTTGAACCGTTTTCGCAGCGCACGCAAAGAAAGCCTTCAAAAATGAATAATTTTCCCCGTTTTTTACACATTTACCGCTCTTTCTTTGCTCCTATTGGTCATAGCGTAATGTATTTAGCCTATAGCCTTCCTCGATAAATGGACTATCCAACAAAAAAAGAATTATTCAAATCGCACCAGTAGTTTCGGAGATTAGCGCGTTCAAACAAACAAACAAACAAACAAACAAACTCTTCAGCTTTATTATATTAGTATAGATTTTCAACAAGAGATTTTTTGGTGTCATTTTGGTGGGATTCGTAAAATCTAACATAGTTTTAGACCATTAACTAATTTTAGATTATCAAAAACAATGTTTGATTTCAAAAAAAACCCCAAAGGACACCAAAAAGTATCTTGTTGAAATTCAGCATATAAGATATAATATTTATTTATTTTATTTATTTAAAAACTGTTAACACAAGTTTTGTTCCACGTTCAAAAGTTCCCGCGCGGCGGCGGCGGCGAGCGACCGTCGCGCCAACTAGACAGACGAACGAAAAACTTCAGATAGGCCTATCTCCCGGCGCGTCTCCGCGCCGGTTATTTTCACAATTTTTAATATCTCAATAAAACTAGTAATTACAGCATCTTCAAAAGACACATTCAAGCATTTTCATTAAGACAATCCTTAACAAGATTGTTTTTGGCGACCGTGAACAAAGAATCTGCAAATTTCGGTGTGAAGTCTCAAGCCTGGCGTGCAAAATGGCGTTCTAGAAAAAAATCCAAAAGGACGGAGAAAATTTGGCGAATTTGGCGATCTGGATGAGAAGAATACTCACGAGGGAGGTTTTCGCGTTCTTATCTTCAATAACAATTCAATTCATATGTGATTTGTGTTGCAATTTTCAATTTTATTCAATTCTTCAAAGTGATAGTGTTTTGTTTTGCACCGATTTCGCGGCATTTTTTCACAATCAAATATTCAGCTATTTCTTTCATATATACGCAAGCAGTGTGTTAATTAGTCATTGTATTACCAGTTTATCCCCGAAGTGTTTCGCTATCCCACATAAATGCACGTAAATTCAATTTAATTAGTGATTTTCACACTCGATCGTGTTTTGTTTTTTTCAAACATTCAAAGTGTAGTTTTTATCAAATATCTTTGCATCCCAGTCTTTCCAAGCATTCCTAAATATCTTAGCATGGTGTTTTAATTTGCGTCTGGCCGACTATTCCAGAATTGACGCGCGCGCTCGCGTCCAACACTTCGGTCCTCGCTTTGGTGTCCTGGTGCATGCCCTGCCAGACTGCCGGCACGATCACCTGCCGCTTTCGCCGCCTCACAGCTGGGTCATAAGGTTTGCTTCGATAGAAAGGCCAAAATAAAGGTATTTATAGTGTTTTTATCATTCAAAAGTGCAGTGTTTTGTTTCAATTTGGCAAGTGTTTATCTAACCATTCGCAATGTCTGACACAGAACTTAAGGAACTCAGGATCAAAAGAGGTTCTATTAAAGGTAGATTAACCAATTTCAAAAACCATCTACAACTACTAAAAGGTGTAGGCTCATTAAATGTGTATCAAGTCAAAGAGTTGAGGAATAGATTGTCAAAGTTAGAAGAATTGTTTTCAGATTATGACACTTTGCAAACTAATCTAGAAATTAAAGAAAGTGCTAGTGAGACTCCTTCTGAGTCTATTCTTGCTGAAAGATATGAAACTGAGAACATATTTTATAATGTAATCGCAGAGGCTCAGGAATTATTAGAGAGTAATGAAGTAGTATTTTCAAATGCAACTCAGTCTATTCACAACTCACAGTCATGTAATCCAATTGCAAACAACATCAAGTTGCCAATAATTAAGCTGCCTACATTCTGTGGTGATCCATCCAAGTGGTTAGAGTTTCATGATACATTTTCATCTCTGATTCATGAGAATAATTCTATAAGCAATGTAATGAAATATCAATATCTTAAGGGGTCATTGACCGATAGTGCAGCCTCAGTGATCGAGTCGCTTGAACTAACAGACAAAAATTATGAAGTTGCATGGAAACTTGTATGTGATCGCTTCAATAACAAAGGCCAGTTAGTGCACACACATCTCAAAGCATTGTTTGATATTCCAATTGGTAAAGAATGTGAGCGATCACTTAGGTTCATTATTGATCATATTTCAAAAAATCTTAGAGCATTACATAATTTGGGTGAACAAATTGATAACTGGGATACTTTGATTATTTTCATGTATTCAGCAAAGCTAGATCCAACCACATGTACCAAGTGGGAGGAATATAAAAGTAACTTATCATCAAAAATAACATTAGACAATTTTTATGATTTCTTGAGGAAAAGAGCAGATGTAGTAGAAATGCTCTCAGCTAGTAGCAGTGATAGCATGATAACAAGCACAAAAGTTCAGTCACAATCACAAGTATTCAAACGCATTGATAGGTCTCAAAAAGCATTTGTAGCCACTTCATATGATGGCAAACAATACAACAAGCCCTGCATGATCTGTGGTGGTAGTCATTTAATCTATTATTGCAAGAAGTTTTTATCAATGTCACCGGCAGACAGGTATCAACATATTACCAAACTCAAAGCATGTGTTAACTGTCTCCGTAGCGGACATTTTGCTAACCAGTGCAGATCAGGGCATTGCAACATTTGTAAGGGGAAACACAACTCTCTTTTGCACTCTGACAGGCCAAAAGATCCAGTCCAGAGTGTGGAGGAGGGGCAAACAGTTTCCAAATCAATATCATTATCTACATGTATAGCAAATCAAGTATTGCTGTCAACAGCGATTGTCACAATAACAAACAATGATACAAAACAAAGTGTGAAGGCACGCTGTCTACTTGATTCAGGTAGTCAGTCCTCATTTATTAGCCAGGATCTGAAAGATAAATTATCTCTCAAAAGTGACTTTATTGATTCGGTATGTGTAACTGGTGTTAATAACATGTCATTTCAAGCATTGCAGCGCTGTAACATTCAAGTACAGTCACATACAAATAAATTCAAAGTTCAAGTCAACGCATTTGTTCTCAATCAAGTAACCAGTGCACTGCCAAGTCATGAAGTAGATATTTCAAGTATTAACATACCACAAAACATTCAATTAGCAGATCCTGACTATTTTCGACCTGCCAAAATAGACCTGCTTATAGGGGCAGATCTATTTTGGGATGTCATATGCACAGAACAAATAAAGTTAGGTACTAATAAGCCTATTTTGCAAAACTCTATGTTTGGCTGGCTAGTAGCCGGGCCAGTTATGTGTAGTACAAGCACTAATGCACAAATTGCATGCAATTTCAGTCAAGATGTCAGCTCTCAACTAAGAAAGTTCTGGGAGTTGGAAGAAGTACCAGTCAAGCCGGTGTTGTCCCCAGAAGAAGAAGCTTGCGAGCAGCACTTCGTGGAACACACTCAGCGCTTGGAAGATGGAAGGTTTTGCGTCAAGTTGCCTTTGAAAACCAATCCTGATAAACTAGGTGATTCGTACTATTTAGCTCGTAAGAGATTTGAGTCATTAGAGCGACGTTTTCAAAGGCATCCTGAAGTAAAACAGCAGTATGTTAGTTTTATTCAAGAGTACATAGACCTGGGTCATGCGTCAGAGATTGAGAGACCAGAAAAGGCTGTAATTTTGCCTCACCACCCTGTTCTCAAGGAACAGAGTGATTCATCACCATGCCGGGTTGTATTTGATGCCTCTGCAAAGACGTGCACTGGGCTCTCACTCAATGACACCATGATGGTAGGTCCCACAGTTCAGGACGACATTTTTTCTATTCTCACAAGATTCAGAGAGCATACATACATATTAACAGGAGATATAGAGAAAATGTATCGTCAAATTCTCATTCATCCTAGTCAAAGGCATTTACAAGTAATTTTATGGCGGGAAAATGAGAATGAGCCTATGAGGTATTTGCAATTGAATACAGTCACCTATGGTACCTCATCGGCCCCATTTCTAAGCACAAGATGTTTGAATCAATTAGCATTAGAATGTCAAGACCCAGTCATTAAGCAAGTAATGTTACATGATTTTTATGTCGATGATTTGAATACTGGGCACTCAGATGAAACTAACTTAAAATACATATATGAACAAGTCACAGAAAAATTAAAATCAGCAGGTTTTAATTTACGCAAAATCAAAAGTAATTCCACAGAATTGTTAAAATTTGTTTCGAACAACTGTCATGATAAACAAGACAATTTAAAGTTATCAACAGCAACAAACATATTGGGCATAGAATGGGATCCTAATATCGATTGTATTTTAATGTCAGTATCAAAATTACCAAAGCACATTGATAATGAAAAATGTACCAAACGAAAAATATTGTCAATTTCCTCTAGCATTTTCGATCCACTAGGACTATTGTCTGTCTGCATTATAACTTGTAAAATGATATTACAGCTACTTTGGGCACAAAATGTAGGATGGGACGACCAAATTCCCAGTACTATTCGTGAAATTTGGCATAAATTCATTACTAATTTGGCATGTTTGAGAAAATTGACAATACCACGTCATGCTATATGTGCAAACCCTATTCTAATCGAATTGCATGCGTTTACTGACGCATCTTTGAAAGCATACGCCGCATGTGTGTACGTGCGTTCAATAGATGCGTTAGGAAATGTAACAGTGCGACTTTTAACCGCCAAATCAAAGGTGGCGCCACTAAAAGCAACAACTATACCCAGACTCGAGTTGTGTGGAGCCTTACTTGGTTCTCGTTTATGTCACAAAGTCAGTAATACATTACGTTGCTCAATAAATAAAAAATACTTTTGGTGCGATTCGAAAATTGTTCTGGGTTGGTTGAGCTTGCCATCAAACAAGCTAAGTACGTTTGTGTCTCACCGTGTAGCCGAAGTAAATGATCTGTGTAGTAATGCAAGTTGGCACTATGTTCCTTCCTCATGTAATCCTGCAGACCTCGCTTCACGAGGCGTGTACCCCGATGAGGTGCAGTCACTATCGCTGTGGTGGGAGGGACCTGCATTTCTTAAATGTTCAAATTGATAATTGGCCAACACAGGCGGGCGGAGACACACAAACGAATTTACCTGAGATACGCACACATGCTGTAACATGCAGTAGTACAAAGGCAAATAATTCTATTATTCAATTTGAAAAACATTCAAGTTTTATAAAATTGAGACGCATCATGGCTTATGTCTGTAGATTCATAAACAATTGCAAAACTAAAGATTCAAATTCTAGAAATTACACAGAATTAAATGTTGATGAGTTAACATTATCAGAAATAAAATTGTCAAAGCTAGCACAGTCAGAATGTTTTTCAAACCTAAAGGATGATGTTAAGAACTTACCTTCACTTCATAGTTTATCACCATTCATTGATGAAAATGATATAATACGCGTAGGAGGCAGAATTGATAATTCTGATTACTTGCCAGACAAAAAGCATCCTATTGTTATTGACAGTAAACATCATTATTCAAAATTACTATTCGAATACTATCACATTAAGTTAATGCATGCAGGACCGCAATTACTTCTTTCAGTCATTCGAGAACATTATTGGCCATTAGGTGGCAGAGTATTAGCAAAAAAGATATGTCAAAAATGTATAGTTTGCAAACGACTGAAAGCGGTAACTGCTAGGCAAATAATGGGTCATTTACCTCCTCAACGGGTAAATCCAGGGTTTCCCTTTGAGGTAACTGGTACTGACTATGCAGGGCCTTTTCTTATCGCTAGTAAGAAAGGTAGAGGCGCGAGACTGATAAAAGCTTACTTGTGTGTGTTCATCTGTTTCAAAACAAAGGCTGTGCATCTAGAATTAGTAAGCGATTTAAGTACTGAGGCTTTTATTTTAGCTTTGCGCCGTTTCATGTCACGTAGAGGAAAGCCTCGCGAAATATTTTGTGATAATGGCACCAACTTTGTTGGGGCTAATAGAGCATTAGCACAACTAGTAGAAAACTGTTCTAACTCTGTGTCAGACCTTGCAAATGAGGGTATCAAATTTAAGTTTTCTCCTGCATATTCACCTCACTATGGAGGCCTTTATGAGTCAGCTGTGAAGGTGGCTAAGTTTCACATGAAAAGGGTTGTAGGGAATACGCATCTCACTTTTGAAGAATTGACTACATTGTTTTCACAAATCGAAGCTATCATGAATTCTAGGCCCCTATGTCCTTTATCATCAGATCCTTCAGATCTATGTCCTCTCACTCCCGGGCACTTCCTCGTGGGTAGACCGCTGACGTCACTGCCATCACCAGATTTACAAGAAGCTAATCCGAGCCGACTTCACAGATTCGCACGCATCGAACAGGCTAGACAACACTTTTGGTCGAGATGGAGCCAGGAGTACATCTGCGAACTTCAACAACGCACAAAATGGCAGACCAGACACCCCAACTTGAAGCTGGGTCAAATGGTACTCATCAAGGACGAGAGATGCCCGCCTCTCAAGTGGCCTCTCGGGCGAATCACATCAGTACATCCAGGCCCCGACGGCGCAGTACGCGTCGTTGACATCCGGACTAGCCAAGGGACAGTACGCCGAGCTCTCAACCGGATCTGTCCCCTTCTAGAAGAGGAACTAGCATCTTCGCAGGAGGGCGGAGATTGTTAACACAAGTTTTGTTCCACGTTCAAAAGTTCCCGCGCGGCGGCGGCGGCGAGCGACCGTCGCGCCAACTAGACAGACGAACGAAAAACTTCAGATAGGCCTATCTCCCGGCGCGTCTCCGCGCCGGTTATTTTCACAATTTTTAATATCTCAATAAAACTAGTAATTACAGCATCTTCAAAGACACATTCAAGCATTTTCATTAAGACAATCCTTAACAAAAACTTTATTGCACAAAAACTTCGTACAATAGGCGAACTTAATGCCAAGAGGCATTCTCTACCAGTCAACCTTTGGGTCAAGCAGAAAGTACAAAGGTGCGGCGAAAAGGAGGACTTTAAGTTTTAATGCAATCCACAGATTAATTAAAGAAATGGTATATATGAATACCTAAATGACCTATATATACCTACCCAACCTACACTACGTACGTATGTAGATAGATAATAGTGGTATGTAATATTTTAACTAGATGGCGCTGAACAATTTCGCGACTGATCTCTCTATTACCGATATATTATAAGTTACTCTGTGGTCTACACGTACCACGCCATCTAACGGATTGTTCACTCGCGGTAGCCCCCATTCGCTTTGAGTTCTTGTGCCACACTGTTGTCGCTATAATACACGTCATATCACATTACATGTTACACTCGTCTGGACCCGCCGTAATACCACAAAATAGTTATACGCAGAACCACAAAATAATTATGCACAGAATACGCTTGAACAAGGCCAATCAAACACTTGAAAGCAAGATAGATAGATAGATAGATATTCTTTATTGCACAGAAATAGAATACATGAGTGAAACAACAGCTATAGACAGTACAATAAGGCGGTCTTATCGCTTGTAGCGATTTCTTCCAGACAACCTTTAGGTAGAGGAGAGAAAAACAGCGTGTTGGCAATAGGGGGTAAGGCAAAGCAAGATTCGCAAACTGTGAATAGGAACATCACTGTCCCGTTAGAGCCGTCGGCCGTCAACTGCAATGCCTATTTGATATAACAGGTCTTTATAGGATTCTTTTTATAGGATAGGGGGCAGACGGATCACCTGATGTTAAGCGATTACCGTCGCCCATGAACACCTGCAACTCCAGGGGCTTCACAGGTGCGCTACCGGCCTTTCAGAGCGAGATATGCCTTCTGTAGTCAACATGGCTAAAAAACGGAACTTCTATAGATTCGTCATGTTTGTCTGTTTATACTTATTCGGTGGTCCTTTGAGCCGGATGAAATTTGCTCTTGCATCAACTCTTGAATTTTTTTAAACATCATAAGCTATCTTAAACATACCAATCCACAAAGCAGTCATGCGGGCTAGCTTGATACGCTGCAGAGGCTCGAAACCTTTCAGATATACAAGCACCTGGAAAAGGACAGAAACAAAATACGTCAAGACAGATGTGGGCACCTAGTTACTAACAAGTACATCATTTTATCAAGTATCACAAATTAAAATCTGTATTGTAAGCTTCTAGGTTCGATGTATTGTTAAAATGCAAGCCTAACTGCGAAAAGAAGTTTCTCAAATTAATTCGCAGCACCAAAATGGGCGCATGAGGTAAATATGCATTGGTATGTGTAAATAAAGTCATGAAATTAATTGATGGCGCTACTGCCACTAAGGCGTGTCGCACACACACTCAAGAGTCGAGGCGGAAGCGTTCAAGCACCGCCTCTGACTTTTCTATACAATCAAATATGTCAACGCATACTACCAGAGTCGCGGCGCAGTCGAGGCGGCGGAGGTGCAGGGTCGAGTCGGCGACGCGGCGCGGGCGCGCGGCACGCCGCCGCCCCGACCCCGCCGCCATTTTGTCATCGTCTTCTGACGACGACATATTGAATGGGTGTAAACGATGCTCTGCACCTCCGCCTCGACTCTTATATCACCACCGCCTCGACTGTGCCTTGACTCCGCCTCGACTCTGGCAGTGTGCTACCCGCCTTACTGTCATAGGGTATGGTAGCCTCAATGGTTATAAAACATGGGAACTTTGTAACTTTCCGTTTTTAAGACTTTCTTGACGCACTATTTTGTTTATTGGACAAAGCATTACTACTACTGTCTTTTACTGGTAACAGCTAAAAATTATTATGTCTTACCTTCTTCATTTCTTCTTCGAACATCTTTTCCAGGTATTTGTATCGGCGCATCAGCTTCACAAACACCTGCACACACAATGCACATTACAACGACTGCATAACAAAACATTATTTAATATGTTAGCAGCAAATGTCAGAATAGATTGAACGAGTGTGGTTTTTCAACAATTAGTTCAGGACTCTAGCCATGTTTATCATCATTTAAGACTATTTAAGGTCTGTTTCGTCAACATGTATACTGAAACTAGTGGCCCGCCCTTACGTTGTTTCGGGGCCGTAGTTCAAAAATGAACCAATAGATGGCGCTGTAAGTCGATACATCGCGCTTGCGTTTCGTGTTTTCGGTTTACCTATAAGCCTTGTCGTTGTCTATAGAAGTTATCTCTTTATAAATAGTATGGATATGCGTAACCAGTAGTAAAGTAAGAGAGCCTTAAGTTTACAAAAAAAATCCTAAAGGGAATTGAACTGAATTAATGAAAATTATAGTAACTCGATGATATGATAGTGCTCGGTTCGCAATAAGCTAAATTATAAAAATTCGTCGTGAAAGATAATGGGTTCAGTTCCATCCAATCTGAGCACGCGTTAAATTTACAGGTACATTATTTACTTACATTTGAACATGTCAAAAATCATAGTATTGGAAAAACATTCCTTATTAGACACTTTCTTTTCAGTATTTAGTGTCAGGCACGCATATTTAAATGCTTAGGCAACCCAAAACAATCTCCATCAAAACAGACACACAAAGCTGTGAAATCTATTTTACAACTATGTTATTATTACCTGTTCAAAGTTGCGCATAGTGTCCATATCTTCGTTGGCAGTAAATATACATGTATTAGTCTTTGGGCTTTCGCCGTCCATCGAGACGCCTCCGCCGGGCACTGGACACACAGACAGACAAACATGTTACAATAGAGCAGAGGTGAAGAGTGTATGAAATGAGAAAATATTATTATCAGATATGAACGAACGAATATGTCTCAACATGAGTTTCAGGACTCTAGCCTAAGTGTTTCATCATGTGAAAAGGTATAAATAAATTATTATTATCTATTACTCTCTGTCTCTGTCTATTAATTAAAAAAATGCAAGTCATGTGATTGCGACAACCGACCTGCAAGTTGAGTTTTAGTTAACCAATCCATTAAGCCTAATACTAAGGGCGTCCATGCTTGCCATTGGTCAAGGTTGGTTGCAAGTATGGTCTCCACACCATCCTGGCTAAGATGCGCACCGCGACAAAATTCAATCCCGCTCATCGCTCAGTCAGGTGAGCGAGAATAAACTTGCGCCGACGTCAACAAATTATCTCGGCAGGACACTAAGCTCCAACGAATTTCGGTTCTATTGTAGACCTGGGTAATTCTCATTTTTTAAAAAGAAAAAGTCACTTCCATGGAGGGAAATTTTCTTTCAACCCTTATAATTACGAATTTCAAAATATTTCGAGTTCGGCGAGTACTTTTCCCATGACCGCTGATAACAAATTTATTCAAATGCATCATCAATTAAGTACAGAAAAAATTGCCCTCCATGGAAGTGACTCTTTTCAGAAAATGAGAAATACCCACCTAGTCAGTCCAGTCCGCTGCCCCGAGGTATATCAACGACTTGTCTTATGACGTAAAAATACGACGATGCATACGATATCACCAAGTTTTTAGATATCTTGGATGTAACTTTAACGCTGACAGTACAGTAAGCTATACTCACGCAAGAGCCCCCCGGCGATGAGGACGTCGAATATGACCTCCCCATAGCGGCGATAGTCCAGCTTCGACCCGGCCGCGTCTAGGAACTTGTACGCCGCGTCTTGTCTTGTGACGTCAAAATACGACGATGCATGCGATATCACCAAGTTTTTAGATATCTTGGATGTAACTTTAACGCTGACAGTACAGTAAGCTACACTCACGCAAGAGCCCCCCGGCGATGAGGACGTCAAATATGACCTCCCCATAGCGGCGATAGTCCAGCTTCGACCCGGCGGCGTCTAGGAACTTGTACGCCGCGTCTTGTCTTGTGACGTCATAATACGACGATGCTTGCGCCATCTCTAAGTATTTAGAGATCTTGGATGTAACTTTAACGCAGACAGTACAGTAAGCTACACTCACGCAAGAGCCCCCCGGCGATGAGGACGTCAAATATGACCTCCCCATAGCGGCGATAGTCCAGCTTCGACCCGGCCGCGTCTAGGAACTTGTACGCCGCGTCTTGTCTTGTGACGTCAAAATACGACGATGCTTGCGCCATCTCTAAGTATTTAGAGATCTTGGATGTAACTTTAACGCTGACAGTACAGTAAGCTACACTCACGCAAGAGCCCCCCGGCGATGAGGACGTCAAATATGACCTCCCCATAGCGGCGATAGTCCAGCTTCGACCCGGCCGCGTCTAGGAACTTGTACGCCGCGTCTTGTCTTGTGACGTCAAAATACGACGATGCTTGCGCCATCTCTAAGTATTTAGAGATCTTGGATGTAACTTTAACGCAGACAGTACAGTAAGCTACACTCACGCAAGAGCCCCCGGCGATGAGGACGTCGAATATGACCTCCCCATAGCGGCGATAGTCCAGCTTCGACCCGGCCGCGTCTAGGAACTTGTACGCCGCGTCTTGTCTTGTGACGTCAAAATACGACGATGCTTGCGCCATCTCTAAGTATTTAGAGATCTTGGATGTAACTTTAACGCAGACAGTACAGTAAGCTACACTCACGCAAGAGCCCCCCGGCGATGAGGACGTCGAATATGACCTCCCCATAGCGGCGATAGTCCAGCTTCGACCCGGCCGCGTCTAGGAACTTGTACGCCGCGTCTTGTCTTGTGACGTCAAAATACGACGATGCTTGCGCCATCTCTAAGTATTTAGAGATCTTGGATGTAACTTTAACGCAGACAGTACAGTAAGCTACACTCACGCAAGAGCCCCCCGGCGATGAGGACGTCGAATATGACCTCCCCATAGCGGCGATAGTCCAGCTTCGACCCGGCCGCGTCTAGGAACTTGTACGCCGCGTCCAGGTCGCCGCCGGCGCGCTCGAGCCCCTGCACGAGCGCGTCGCGGAACCCGTTCGGGTCATACTTCTCTTTCTCATCTGTGGACAAAAGAGGGACAGAGTGAGGCAATGTAACAAAACAAGTCAAAGAACAGAATTAATCTATACTATTTATAAAGAGATAACTTCTATAGACAACGACAAGGCTTATAGGTAAACCGAAAACACGAAACGCTTGCGCGATGTAATTGGACACAGCGCCATCTATTGGCTCATTTCTGAATTACGTTCCCAAAGCGAAGTGAGGGCGGGCCACTAGTAGACACGTAAAAGTATCAGCCTATACACCGTGTTTTTGTCGTGAAATGAGTAATGGTGTTTTCTTGATGTGTTAGGTGGCAGACGAGGAGACTGATCACCTGATTATAAGCGATTGCCACCGCCCATAGGCACCAAAAACACCAATGTAGTGACAAGAACGCTGCCAACATTTAACCCCCTTTCGTCCCAATTGGGCCTCCGGTACCCTCACTCATTCGATGAAAAATTCATAACCACAGCCTTATTCGCTACGGGACTTCGTTATAAGCTACTTGATTCCCTTGTACTATGAAAAACAGAAACAACGGTACCAGAAACACCCAGACCCAGCACAAGTAGTTATACTTTTTTTTTATCTGGTTACGCAATACTTGAACAGCCCCTACTTTATCGTTCGTTATGACACGGTTTCGTAGACATTTTGTACAAGTACGGTTGGATATAAATAACTTATAACCCAGGATTTGGCAACCCTGGTTATATCGCCTAATTGTAACTGTCCGCCTACACGAAATGAAGTTAGTACGACATTTGGAATAAGGGTGCGTCCACAGAAGCGGAGCTACGTGGAGTTGAGCGTAGACTTACATAAATTGACCAATCATATTACTCATCAGAGATGAGATGTGTACTTTGAGCAATGTGATTGGTAAATTTTTACGAGTCTCCGCTTCTGTGGAAACGCACCCTAAGATGGCATCGCACGACAGCTCTCACTTAGGAATGGTCTTTGCTTTAAATTGTAAATAAAGTTTCGACGTTATAATGCTCCGTTTATGAAAGTTGAAAGCGGAACGAAATACCTGCATTACAAAATTTAATCAACTTTAGTCTTCATGAAACACGCGATATAATAAGGGTTAATTTAATTAAGATCTAATAACGGCAGGGCTAGGTACTGACTTTTTAAATAGAAGGTTTTTTAAAATAAAATACATCATCATTTCAGCGGCTCATTACATACAATGGTTTGGGGACCGTTCAAGTATTACGTAAGCGTCAATAGCAGAAGGGAGGTCCTAGCTCTTCTATACTATTTATAAAGAGATAACTTCTATAGACAACGACAAGGCATATAGGTAAATCGAAAACACGAAACGCTTGCGCGATGTAATTGGACACAGCGCCATCTATTGGTTCATTTCTGAATTACGGTCCCGAAGCGAAATGAGGGCGGGCCACACTAGTAATTAATACTTTTGAAACATTCGCTAAGAAAGAAAATATTTGCTCTATGTAATCGACACGCACCGCCATCTATTGAAGTCTAAGTTGAAACCCGAAACGAAGTGAGGGCGTACCACTAGACTGTATGAAAAACATTCAAAGCCCGTATCAAACCGTCCTCATTCGGAAGTTATACGTACTGAGCTACCATCGCGATCAAAGATGTCAGAAACGAAGTAATAATAAAACCTCATGGCCCTACGATAAGATAAGGCTTTAGAAACGCCAAGGTACTGCTGTCATGTGAGGTTCACCATAAATAGTGCGTTTATCTAAACCGATCCGATTAGCGTTCAAGGTGACGAGCGGTCGAGAATTTTATTATGTAGAAATGTAAATTAGCTATTAGCAAGGCCAATGTCAATGACCACTGTTCTGAAATTCGTTTTTTATCATTAGTTCGGCGGTAGGGGAAAATATCTTGATTAAACCTGACGTGTAACAGCCATGATTCAGCTGGTCTGACTCCCCTGTTAAAGGGGTTTAAAGGTCGGTCGCTTCATTGTTTTGTTTTCAATTAGGGTTTTTGTAAATGCAAAATCCGATAGATGGCGTTACGTTGACGTCAGGTCCACATCAACGAGTGGATTGGTTAGGTTAAATTTTGACGTATCAAGTCAAAATTATGAAGTTATGTTATGAAACGACCAATGTCGTCAAAGTTGGACCTGACGTCACCGTAACGCCATCTATCGGATTTTGCATTTACAAAAACCCTCATTACCAGACTTCACAACTCCTGAATCATGGTCTAAGCGTACTAGGCTCCAACATAACCGGGAATTACATGCTAAGTGATTTCATACGGTCGTCCGTATTAAGTTCCCATGCAAGTCTCGACTATCTTATCTGAGACATAAACAATACATACTAGACAGATAGATAGTTTAAGTTAACCTATACTATTCATAAAAAGATAAATTCTTTAAAGAACGATAAAGCTTATGGGTAAATGTAAATCAAAAAAGGAAAACTAGGAAACACTAGATGGCCAAAACGCCATCTGTGTTGTTGTTACAATTTAGCGATGCAGAAAAAAGATGCGATAAGTATCAAAAATAACGAAGAAGTGTATTTCCCTGAAATATTTATCACATAGATAACAAATATTGTTTACACCGCGTTTGTAAATTAATTACTAAACAAATAATCAAGTGACAATTTAAACAACTTATTAAAATGAGATTTCGCCATGTTGCAACATGGCCGCTCGACACGACACGTGTGGACGAAACTGCTGTATCATTTATAGCGAGAATTTTCCAGATAACACAAACTAATGCTATGCATAGTGTAGCCGTGACTTCCTTGTACGGTCTGAGATATGTAGGAATGCATTCTTTGCTTGTCTCAGATGTTAAAATCTTCAATTTCTTGACTTAGGGGACAATTCTCGTGCACTAGACATTGAAGTCGAATTAGAGATTTGTATGGACGAATGTATGAAATCTCCTGTCAAGTGTACGAGCCCCAATGGGAGCTATCGCCTGTCAAAACTCAAGCGTAAAACTGAGGTCCATCTACACGGTGATTAGTTATTTTAGATGTGAGATGTCAATATTGTCAATGTCACTAAACAACCAACGACGTTCAACTTGGACCTCAGTCTAACAATACGCCGTCTAGCGGATTCACACGCCCCCATTCTTGAGATTTTTCGATATGAAAAAACATGGCGGATATCGCGCGATAACTATACAAAAACCATGTTTCTCCGATGTATCTATATTCGATAAACATCACAAGTACGTAACGCGAATTGGGGGCCTAACTCCGTCTGTTCTGTAAAAAGGAGATTCTCCAGCATAAGTAGTTCAAAAGAAATTACCGAGACACGAAGACTAATGGAATAAGAACTTGGGAAAAGAAAATCCACATCTCCCGGAGCCTTAGGCGGAAACTAAGTTTTAAAACTTTATTATCCAAAGTACAGTCAGCCACACATCAGGTTACTACAACCTGCCAAAGTTCCCCAATTGATATTCAACCTAATGTGTACTGTGTGTACATGACAGTGAGATGACAGTCGATTGAAGAAATTTGGCAGTTCTGTATACTTTGATGTGTGGCTGTACGTACATGGATAGGCGCTATTAGGTCAACCACATACGCATCGTGTGGGAACCTTGAGTCCTATGAATGTATTTATTCCACTTACATGGTATTACTCAGCTCATTTGCTGTATGAAACTGTAATAACAGATCAATTTATATCTATTTACTCGCACAAGGCCTATTCATTGAAATATTTGAATGTAGGTTTTGTATAATCAAGTGCTTTCTCAATTCGATGAAATATGTTAGGTAATCAGTTACATTATCCACTAAACTGTAAAAAGGCGGGCAATGGATTTAGTAAACGGCAATCTAATACTATTCGTATTTATAAAGAGATACATTCTGTAGTCATAGACACGTCTTATAATATAAGAACCCTAGCACGATATAATCAATCTTCAGCGCCATCTATTATTCCAGAGTGGAAATATTGTTTCGAAACGTGAAGGCGGACCACTAGTACAATCTACTGAACTACCATCGGACGATTGTATGAAATCACGATTTTAATTTATTTAAGAGTGCACGAATACGAAAAGATAAAAAGATTAGATATCTTTATAACGTAACTTGTGGTCTATTATTTAGAGAACATAAGCCTAGAAGTAGGCACTCTTGAAGATTAACTACCGTTCAACTCCCTATTGTATTATCACCATAAATTATGTAAGTTATTCTATTCTTGTTAGCGAAACTGTACAAAATAACATAAGGTTTCTCAAACCAGTTCCTCGTAATACATTCTGTACCTATTAAAGAGCAAAATACTTTAAGTTTTAAGGAAAATATTCACTAATTAATCCAACTGGTTATAACTAATTCACTTATAGGGATAGGGATTATAATAAAACCATTTTATATACTCTTGACTACTGGCTCGCTCTTACTTCGCTTCGGGAAACTAGTTCCACTGTCTACCAACAGATGACGCTGGGAGTCTATTATATTGCGCATGTGTTTCGTGTTATCGGTTTACCTTTATGCTCTGATGTGGTCTATGCGATTAACTTCTTTATAAATAGTATAGAAGATTTGTAATTATAAACTAAACTGACAGATGTCAATGTCAAGCTCATTTTTATTTTGCTTATTTTGATGATCTAACATACTAAAGGGGCTTTATTCATACTATCTATTATGAGGGCTTCGGGATTGAAATGACTAAAATTTAAAAGTGAATGACAATCATATGACGAAGATGTTTACATACACTCATATGGGAAATTCCATAGGCATTCTAATTTTTCTTTCACGCTCAAAGTTATTATACCAAATCATAGTGTTTTCAGTTCTGTCACCTGACATTGAGCGTTTAGCACCTCCCCGCGAACTGATAACGAGACCTGATAGTGTTTTATGACAACTCGCTAACTCATTTAGCGGCTGTATCATAACTCCCTTGTACATTCGTTTAAAGTTAGTTTATTTTTAGGCTCACTTGTGCAAAAGCGGAGGTAAATAAGTTAGATACAATGCCAAGAAACGAGATAGGAACATTAAAATAAATACACTCAGAAGCATATCCTGTCGCGCCCCATAAAAAATCATAAAATAAAAAGTATGTTTTTTGATTTTTTTTTTAAATAGGGTACCTATAGGGTATGTTTGATTAACCAAGGAAACCTTTCAGTAAATACATAAATACACAGTACAGTCGCCTGCAATAAAATTTAAACACCTCGAATCTTAGGACTCTATTAAGGTTCATATTTGAAAGAGGTTATATACTTGTTAGTTCACATGACTGTACATACAGTATAGTACCCTGTAGCAAGACCAGGATTACAAAATCCTATAAGTCTCACACTTAATTGAACAGATGGCCAAAAGCAGATGCTGTTTTCGGCTAATTGGGTATAACCAAAAAGTCCAAAAGAATATTGTTCAAAACCTGAATATTTTAAACCCTAAAACGAGAAAAGTTAGGTTTTTGTTAGGGGGAAGGGCATTGAAAGAACAAAGAAAACAGGATGTGATACAAAAGACTTAGTAAATAAAAGATTTCAAGTCCTTTTACCTCATTATACTAGATGACGCTTCATCAGTTCTTAGAGATGGGATTCTACCCGGGTAAATTCCCAACTGTGGGTATTTACCCGGGTAAATTCCCTGAAAGCACCCGATCGGGTAAATATGAGGGTATTTTCATTTTAGTGATTGTTTTGAATATAATTTAATCCCAGTGATCTCCTATTGTATCTAAACCCGCTAAACATCGTTTGTCCAATAAACTGTGTCTGTAAAAAAGGTACAACTTTCGAGATATTATAGAGTAATTGTTTCCAGAGCTTGCTGACTAAGCTGAAAACAGAAAATGGCAGGATCGTCACGTCACGCCATGAGCTCTTGGCCGAGATTGAAAACTTTTATCACCCAAGCCGTTGATAAAAGAGCCAATTAACCCGGCACTACACCGAAGATATCCCGGACGTCAACCTGTACGAGATCAGCATAGCTCTCAAACAGCTTAAGAACGGCAAGGCACCGGGTGATGACGGAGTCACAGCGGAACTTCAGAAAGCAGGTGGACGAACGGTCCTAAAAGCCCTTCAGACGCTATTTACTTCGTCATCATCGAGGAAATGACGCCCAAAGCGTGGCATACTGGCGTGGTGAGGCTTTTCTTCAAAAAGGGAGATAAATTCCAATTGACAACATTTCAATTATATAAAGGTACTAAAATTCAAAAACCATTTCGAGATTTTGAGCTGTTTAACGTAAAAAAAAATATCTCACATTTTTTAATTCAATATTTAGAAAGATATTTTGAAAAATATCTAACTTTCAATGAGTGAGGCATTACACCCATTATGTCATAGACATATCATAAATCCGCAAAAAAAAATACAAATGTCAGTCTGACAGTACAGTTTGATTGTTTGTTGATCTTCCTTGTTTTCGTTTGTAATATTTCGTTCGTTTAATTTTAAAGCCAAGCCCTTTATTTCGGTGCCCATCCCAAATTAGTTGGTCATAATGAAGGTTTCTAAAGGATTTTCCATGGCAGACAGCCAAAACCTGCCAAAAGTCGATACTATGATGTTGCTGCAGTTCATGCGCGAGAACACCTTCAATGTAGCTGAAGTTCGAGGAACCAAAGTCCTGATGTCATCTGGGGATGCTATGTGTAAACATCGACCGGGTATGTTGAGGTGAAAAGACAAAATTCCCTATGCTACATTCAGGGACGAGTTACTCCTGAACACAGAGCTTAAGGTCTAAGATGTACACAGTGACTGCAACAAGTTTCGTGCCTAGATTGTGCAGCAACAGAAAGATCTTGGAATTACCATTACCCATAACCTAAAATGGGATGAACATATTCTAGAATTTACCAAAAAGGCTAATTCTCTTATTTACATTATCAGAAAATCCTTCCCATACATAGATAAAGAACTATTCTTGAAACTCTCTAAGACTTATGTCCGCCCACTACTGGAATATGGATTTCAGATATCAATATTTTAAAAAGGACATTGAGTTACTGGAACAAGTACAAAGAAGAGCTACAAAGATGGTCGTTCAAAGAATCAGCATTCGGAACCTCACATACGAGGAGCGCCTCAGGGCTTTGGGTCTCACTACACTGGAGGTGAGAATAGAATGAGGCGACCTGATTGAGACATATAAGATTCTAACAGGATACTATGACGTGAATGAGAGGGCACTCACTAAGGATAATACGCACTCGAAGTGCGAGCAATCCCAGATATCACTTTTTGCCAAACCGTGTCATAAATGCGTGGAACAATCTTCCTGAAACTGTGATAAGTGCTCCTATAGTGAACTCTTTTAAAAATAGGTTGGACAGTTTAAATTACAAACAGATTACACACACAAGTGCAGTGATATTCACGCATCAGCATTTTTGCTGCTAGTGTATCAACAAATAATAATAATAATGTGCAGCAAATTCATCACTACAGATAATACTATGATAAACTGTTTGTAGATAAATTACTTTTAGAAGCAGAAGAATTATGGAAAAGCTATATTTATGACAAAATGTTAGAGGTAGTCAAATGATAATAAAATAAATAAAGTCTTAAGTATTTCATTATTTGTTTTATTTATTGTAAAAATTTGTCTTGCAGCAAAATCTCCATAATGTTGCTATAGTTGCCCTTGGAACTTGGGGTTTCAATCTTTGCCCTTGTAATTTCCATTATCTATTCTTGATAGTTCAAGAGATCTTCCTCAAGCTGTAATGAAAATAAAATATAGTAAACAAGGTGTAACTTAGTATTGTATACGTTGACTTTATCAATTTGTTTTGTAAGTTACAATAATCTACTTTTTATGCAACTTACTACAAGTATTATACCACAAATAGGTTTGTACTTACATTTAAATGATCTTCGCATACATAAATAGACGATTTATGCATGTGTTTATCAACAGCAGAACACCATTATACGCGTATATAATAAAAATATTTATCTGGACATAATAATGCACGATTTTTACATGTTGGCACAAAACAAAGAAGCCAAGACGTCTCGGTGAATAGTTGGGCGATTTTGCATTATTCGTAATATCTCGTAGGTATTAACACAATCAAAACTCCAAACAAAATTTTATAACCTTCCCGTTTTTGAGGTTATTGACTTGACTGACAGTAACTTTCTTTTGACAGATCGGAACTGTAGATAGTGTTGTAGTACTGCCTAAAACATATCGACATTTTTCTAGTTGTATCGACCTGATGATGTAATGTAATGGTTTAAATATAGTCCGATCGTAACTGACTGCAGCTGCCGACTACTCACACAATAATAATGATTTTACTTGACAGTGGCGAAGTCATCCTCTTATAGGAGGGTTGAGCCATAATAAAAAAAATCTTATTTGATGACAGTTGACTGATAGAAAATTAAGAAGCTAGGATGCAATGCATTCCGTGTCAATCGCGTAGGTTAAGCGACGAGCAGCAACAGCGCCAGCAGCAGAATAATTATTAGGAAAACAGTTTAGTTAGCCAGCTGTGTAATAATGTGTTGTTCATTGTGGCAAAATAACCACTACTACGTGTTATACTAAATGTTGTTTTATAGTTTTGTTTTTATCATTTTATTGTTGTGTTACCTTATCTCGGGAAACGGAACGCGTCTGTCAAAAATAAAAAAAGTAAAATGTCATCTGTCATGAAAAAGGCCCGCCATTACTCGCTGTGATTACTCTCGTAATGAGGAGTGTTGAACGCGTTCCCATTTCTTAGCTATTAAATAATGTTTAAATAGTGTTTATTATGTTGTTATGAAGTGTTATAGGTTTGTGATTAGTGGAAGATACAGAGTATGTGAAATGTACTAAATAATGAGATGTCATTATACTGACTATCAGAACACAAATTGTTTCACTGGATATCCTGTCGTACCTACCTGAAAAGAATAGATCTACAATTAGACCATGTTCAGACAAGAGGGCTAACAATCAGAAGTGGCCTACCGTCCACAATAAGAAGATAATAACAAAGAAAGTCAACGTGAAAGAGAATAACCTATCTCGTGCGTTGTGAGTCCCAACTTGTGACACAATATGGAAAAATTGTGTTGAATACTACCTAAAACACAAGTGAAATGAGAGAGAAGGTCATCAGGCCATCTGATCACTCACAAAACCTGGATGACCGCGATCCCCAGCAGATGGACTATAGCAGGGTTAACCAATGGTTACTGCTGATCAAAATAAGTTAGGTACTTTCTGGGTTAGAAGGTAGTTGGTGTGTATGTGGAGGAGATTCATTTGGAAATATTGCCAGCAACCACATCGGAAACTACAAAACTATGGGAACTAATAGGAACAAATAAGGATTTTATCACCACTACTTCTATGAAACCGTACCTATCTGGATGCCATGTATGCAAGAACTGGTCAACTACCATTAAAGTACTGGTAACTAATTATGTATTTTGATGGAACCAAAGGTATGTATTATGATTTATATCAATGATAGTGAGTTTCAAGCAATGTAACAAATACTAATAAAGTTAAAACATTTAGGATGATCGATCATACATAATAAATGCTAAAAAGTGATATACTATATCAGCATTGCTTGCTACTAACAATATTACTGTGTAAGGCTCCTGCAACTCCAACCTTCTCTGAATTTAAAGTCAAAACTATTTAGGTAATTATTTAAGCACGAAAGAAATTCACTTCTATGTGATAATATCTTATCACTAGCAAGGATGGTATTTATACCTTACTTACCAAATACATATTTTATTGTTGTGCATTCGTGGTTGAAAGAAATACTTAGCATATTATTGAAGATTATTAAAAAAAAAAAAAAGCAATAATATAGATAACATGTTTTTTTTTGTCTTTGGGCTAAGAAATCCTCTTTATATGCTTCTGTGTATAATACTGTTTATGTATGTAATGGCATATTATGTATGATTTACTATTTTGATGTTGATTATTCCTTTGTTGTTACCATACCTGGTATATGAGTAAACCAGCTGGGTATTCCAAGTTGGTGGTTACAAATGCAATAGATGTACTTACATGAAATACAGACACCATCACCTGGTATCTAGAGCAGAGATGAATTAACAAATTTTATTTATTCTAATATACCTACCTAGCATTGATTCTGTATATTTTAAATATTTCATGATATCAAGGTATGTTATTATTGAATATCAAAGGGGATGGACCATGGTGGTTCAGGACCATGTACATGCTTATATTTTAGTGAGTATGTTGATCATACTGGGAAAAATATCCAAATAGTTCTGAAAGATAATTTCACCACCACGGTATGGAAAATTATGAAACAAACAAAGTGTTGTGTATAGAATATTGGAAACATAACAACAGTTAGTGGCCCAGTGGTTTAAGTACTGGATCATGATTCAATTCCCCGGGTTAAATTCCAGAGTCAAGAAAGAAGTTTCTATTTTATTTATTATTTATTTATAATTAGAAGCAATACTTGGTTAGCTTAGTTTGGGACCAGAACAATGTATGTAATGGTATCTCAATGTATGTATGTACCTATGTATATGAGTAAATAATAAAATAAAATAAATAATGTAAATAATTCCAAAAAAAAAAAGGGAAGTCAACATAAATCAATTTTAATTATTGAAGGGTCATTCAAAGAATGTATGCTGCTCCAGTAGCATGCTGCCAGCCAGTAGCATGCTGCTCTTTAAGACCAATGCCAAATCTCATTGTCATTCAGTGGCACTTAACTTTTACTGCTTAAGGTTGGATCCGGCAAAAATCAACATAAAAAAAAAAAATATATAAAAAAAAATAATAATAATAATAATAATAATAAGCCCCCCAAAGTCCATCCTTACGTCCGTGCTTGCCCATCTAAGCCACGTGGGGGGCGGACGCCCGCAAATGTAATTACTGTGCGAGTGACCAACAGGGCCATGGCATACCCATGATGATGGAGTTAAGAAATAGAAAGTTACGTATATTGCCGCTTCCCGGGGGCGATCGCCGGGGCGCGCCTGGAGCCGATGCTGGGCGCCACAGCATACGAGCCATCGGTGGCGAGGGTTTAGGTGGGCGGCCCTCTGCCGGGGGACCCGCACTCAGTGGGAATCCCGAACAAAGTGAGCTCACCCATTCTTCAAACAGAACGGACAGTTCTTCAGTTACGCCAACCCTGGCTGTTTCGCAGGAGGCACCAGCCACTAATCCTGCGACCACCAAGGCTGGCAAACCCAGAGTACGCATGAGGTGGGGAGATGAAATAAACACCTTTATCATGCGTACCTACTACCACGTAACAAAGTTAGAGACAGATCGTACCATGTACTGCAGGAACCTCTACGACCGATTCAGACAAAAATATCCAAACATCAATGTGACAGAACAAAGGGTTGCTGATCAATATAGGGTAATCCTACGAAATAAACTACTCTCTGATGACGCGTTAAACCAAATAAAACAGGAAGTTAGGGAACTGATCAACACAGAAGAAGAGGCCGAAATACGAGGCTGCACATCACACAACCATCTACAAACTCCACTTTTACAGCCACAAGATTCACACACACAAGATTCAAGTTTTGAAGATAACCTGCCGTTAAGTTCACTTACACATAATAATATCGCATCCACACAACTTTCGCCTAGATCACTCACTTTGACAGATCATAATATAACCCTAACATCTGCATCATCATCACACATACCACCATTTACGACTACCCGAGGAATGAATACAGCTGAACCTGAATCTGATGCATTAATACAAGAATTAACAGATAATATCCAGACAGCACTCACTGAATACACCGGAACTGACCCTACTACACGACCTAGGCTGCCGCGTTTAAGAGAAAATAAACAACTTTACCAACTAATATACATATTCAACAATCACATTTTACCGCAATTACTTACAGACGATTCAGACATAACACACATACACACTTTAGTATATTGTAGCGCATTAGTAATTTGCAAAAAATTAGGGTACAAAATTGAAACACAGTCAACACATAATACCTATAAAAAGCTACAACACAATAAACCTGCCTGGCAAATCAGAATTGAAAAAGACATAATAAAATTAAGGAAGGACATTGGAAGGCTAACGCAATACATTTTAAATAGTAATAGATCCGAAAAACTATCTAAGCAAGTAGAACACATATTTACAAAAAATCAAATCCATTCCACACATGAGAAATCTAATAGGAGGCCAGAAGAATTTTTAGATACACTTAAACAGAAATTGTCTTTAAAGGCTCAACGGTTAAAAAGGTATAAAAAAGCATTACAGCGTAAAGAAAATAACAAACTTTTTTTAAAGAACGAGAAAGTTTTTTATAGAAGCTTAGGAAAGCAGGAATCCGCCGACAAAAATGAAGTAAGGGACAGAGACACACCCACAGCTGAGGCGCTGGAAGACTATTGGACCAATATTTGGAAAAAACATGCAGATTACAAGCATCAAGCACCGTGGATTAGGGAAGAAGAGCGTAAATGGGAGCATATTGATGAGATGGAGTTTAGTGACATAAGTAGAGAAGAAATAGAAACAGTTACGCGAAAAATGAAGAACTGGAAAGCGGCAGGCATCGACGGAATTCATAGTTTTTGGTTTAAAAAGTTATTCATATTACATGAAAGATTAAGCGCGGCAATTTCGGAAGTTATAAAAGGTGAAGATGAGTTACCGAAATTTTTAACAAAAGGGGTAACCTATATGCTCCCAAAGGGTGAAAGCTCGTCAGATCCTTCTAAATACCGCCCTATCACTTGTTTGCCTACTCTATATAAACTGATCACTTCGTGCATTACCAACAGATTAAACTCACATTTAGAAGCTAATAATATCCTAGCTGAAGAGCAGAAAGGATGCCGACGAAACCATATGGGATGCAAGGAGCAACTAATAATTGACTCCACCATCCTTCAGCACGCACAAAAGCGCGGTAAAAATATCAACGTCACCTACATCGACTATAAAAAGGCCTTTGATAGCGTACCTCATGCCTGGCTTATACGTATATTGCAGATTTATAAAGTTAATCCTTCCTTAATTACTTTTCTGGAGAATGCCATGATTGATTGGAGAACAACACTGATACTCTCTTGTGACTCTAACACCATCCGCACAGATGAAATCCTAATCGAAAATGGCATCTTCCAGGGAGACTCTCTCAGCCCCTTATGGTTTTGTTTGGCTTTAAACCCTCTATCTCGCCTTCTCAACAACGCAGACAATGGGTACAAATTATCCACAAGCACATCCATCAGTCACCTAATGTATATGGATGACATTAAAATATTTTCCAGAACAGAAGCAGGTATGAAAAATTTAATAAAAATTACAGAAAACTTTAGCGGAGATATTAACATGTCATTTGGGTTAGATAAATGCAGGACACTCAGAATAAGTAAAGGAAAAATCAAAGGGATCAACTTAAATGAAGATGAAGAATTTAATTTCAAACTAATGGAGCCGAGTGATACCTACAAATACCTAGGCATACAACAAGCTAAAGGGATACAACATATTCAGATTAAAAAGCAGCTGACTCAAGAATACTTCCGACGAATAAATCTAATCTGCAAAAAGCAACTCTATTCAAAGAACCTTTTTAAAGCCATAAATACGTTTGCCGTGCCAATACTTACATACTCTTTTGGTGTAATTAAATGGACAAAGACCGATATAATTAAATTAGAAAGATCCACCAGAACTACACTAACCAAACATAATTTTTTGCATCCAAAATCAGCGATAGAAAGAGCAACTATAAAACGAGAAAAAGGAGGAAGAGGTTTGATTGACCTTAAACTTATGTGGATGGAACAAAGACAAAACTTTAGAATTTTTTTCTACAGCAAAATCTCTACCAGTAACATCCACTCCACCGTAGCAGAAACTGATGACAACTTCACACCTCTAAATCTTAAAAATAAGGACATAGAGTTTGTAAGCAGACAAGAACATGAAACTCAAAAGGCAGCGACATGGCGCGGAAAAGAATTACATGGAAGACATTGTCACGATCTTGAACAGCCACATATAGATGCAACTGCAAGCAATAAGTTTTTAAAATTAGGTTCCCTTTTCCCAGAAACAGAAGGTTTTATAATTGCAATACAGGACCAAATAATAAATACTAGAAACTATAAAAAATACATACTTAAAGACCGTACTCTTATAACAGATAAGTGTAGAAAGTGCAACAGACAGTCGGAAACAATACAACATATAACTAGTGCTTGCCCAAATCTTACTCAAACAGACTACACCCATCGTCACAACCAAATCTGCAATATAATTCACCAAAAATTATCCACCAAACACAAGCTCACCTCTGGAAAGCCCTTACCATACTATCAATACAGCCCCAAGCCAGTGCTGGAGAACAACAGTTTCAAGATGTACTACGACAGAGCAATATTGACAGATAAAACAGTACATAACAATAGACCTGACATAACTCTTATCGACAAGAAAAATAGTATAGTTTATCTAATAGATATCGCGGTACCAAATACACACAATTTACATAAAACAATTACAGAGAAAATACATAAATACACAGAGCTGAAGGACGAAGTCATCAGAATTTGGAACATGAAGAAAGTATACATCTTGCCGCTAGTGCTCTCTAGCACTGGTGTAATACCAAAACACCTGCTGACCGCGCTGCGAACTCTCGACTTGCCGGAGAGTCTATACATGACCATGCAGAAGGCCGCTATCCTGAACACGTGTCGAATTGTTCGTAAGTTCCTCCAGGACGATGCAACTTGCACAAACACAAATACAACAGTAACTGAGGCTCACTTGGTCTAGGCCCGTGAGTCCAGTATAATTACCAAAATATTTATCGTAAATATATTTGAGAGATCAATACTTTGAAAACTAAAAATAATAAAAAAAAAAACCTACTGATTTATGACATAATCATTGAATAGGTGTTAAACCTGATCTGCTCTGAGGCGGTTGAAAGGTTAAGAATACTTGTTGAAACCATTATGGTTTTATAGTATGTCATGCTTAATATTCATGTTTTATACTATATGCCGAGAATTCAGATTCTG